>JAECUM010010819.1:0-112662 GCA_016617855.1 Megalonaias nervosa | reverse complement strand
CTAAGAAAAAAAATACTGCACAGTCTGATTGGCAAAATGCAAATCATGCTGCATCTGGGCTTGAAATTAACACTAATCTGCTATCCCGAGGTTACTGATTTTACTGACAGATCACAAAATCCCAGCTGTCACCAATTCATTGGAGAAGTGAAAATTACTTCCAGTTAATATCACAACAGTTAAGAAGTGGTTGTGATTCTATATTTCCTTTAATGGTTGACTGATATATTTATTAAGTACCTTGTTATGAGTCTATGCTGTGTGTGTGTGTGTGATTTTGATTTTTAATGTAGCTTTAACAATTTTTCAGTCATATTGCTACAATGTCTGTAGTGTGGCAGTTTATAGTGATGTCTAGCACTGGGGCATCATGCCGCAGACATGCAGCATGAAGTCCTACCCAATCACATTATCCTGACACCAGGCCGACCAGTCTTAATACTAACCTCTTAATGCTGAGTGCCAAGCAAGGCAGCTGTTAGTACCATTTTTATAAATCTTTGGTATGACTAGGCAGGGGATCAAACCCATGACCTCCTGCATCCAAGGTGGATGCTCTAACCACTAGGCCACCGGAGCGGTCTGAGTCTATGCTCTTAAAATAAATAACAGAAAAGAATGAAAAGCAGCAAGCTTTGTAAAATTCAACAAATAATTTATTTAACTGAGCACAACGTGAAAATGGAAAATAAGAACTTATGGTATTAAATCCCAAATTAAACCTAGAATTACAGACACAAGTCCTAATAATAAAAGTTATGAATAAACTTTAGTAGAAATCCAAATTAAGTCCAACACTGTAGGTGTTGATGTGTCTCTGATAACCTGTATAATGTTGATGTGCCAACAGTCTTTTGTTGGATCACAATAACACAATCCGAGAATATATCCTTTTGTTTGTATGTCACTATAAATCCAAGTCTCTGTTTCCAAGAATGTTATCAGAGCATTTTGTATTTCCACAGAAAAATCACTTGAATAATTGGAAGGAATAAATTCCAGCCCAAATGAACTTCTGGACACAACAATAATACAAAATTTATTCTGCTAGATGTTAAAGCAAAAATTAATAATTTTTCAAGTGACAAAAGTATATAGTCCTCTAATCTACCTCAGGTCACAATTAACATTTTCTAAGAAAAACTATTACCTACTGGAAAATAACCTTCTAGAAACTTCTTCATGTTTACAAAATAAAATGTTAGTTAAAATTAGAAAGTCTGTTATTAAAATTGTAATACAGAACCTGGTCTATGTCAGGCACACCAGGTAAATTGCAGGGCAATTCCAATAACCTAGACATGGACACAAATAAACATTTACTTCAATTAATAATGATCCTGATATTAAATCCATACACAGAGAATATTTTAGCTATGTACATGTATTTGTTGTTTACAGAATTTTTTAAAAATCAATAATTCAGGTCAAGTAGAATATAAACTTGATTTTGGATAAGTTTAAGTCCAACATACAATGTTATATTACAATAGCATATAATGAAATATTTTTTTTTAAAAAAAAATAACAAACCATGCAAATTAAATATATAACAACCTTGTGCAACATCCTGCACTTCACAAGCTACATTAAATGCTCTCTGTGCAAAATGGACAGATGTTAAACCACTCATCCAGTAAATTATAGTACCATGACTATTGTCAAAACAACCTTCACACAGGCGCAACTAGCTTAATGTACTGCCCCAAAGCACTAATTTCATTAACTGCCCCCGAGCACCAATTTCACTACTGATGATAACAAAAGGTACAGGGTCTCAGGCTAGTACTGACTAATTGGAAATAGGTCAACAGGATCAATGAATAAATCTAGAATTATTCCGAACAATGTGTTTTAACATTTATAACGTTGTTGATAAACATTCAGTGCATTGTGTGGTAACCATTGTAAAATCATGTGGAAGCATCTGTTAGGTGTGCAGCCAACACTACAATGGCATAAAACTGATGACATGAGAAAGTGCAACTGCAAATATGATCAGTACAAAAGAAAAAGGGAAAAAGAACAGATGACTGGAGTATGACCCAGGAGAGGCTATGATGTTGTGTACCTTCTGAATTGAATATCTGGAGAAATACAAAAGTGTGCAGAGTACTTTATTAGTGAGTATTGTTGGTGAAATACAGCAGTTTTGAGTTGATAATAATTAATAATAAATGTTAAATTAGAAACTGAACTGGCTTCTGTTTGATTTTAGCAGTATCAGTAAAAAAAAATTATTATTTTGGTGATCATCTGGGACAATGAAAAAATATCCCAATTTTGAGACCTGCTGCAGTCTTAAAATCCAGCACATTGCCCAAGGACTTAATGAACTAGCTATTTTTTAAATTATAAATACATAATGCTTGTGCGAATTCATCTAAAGAACAGTTCACATCTGTGATCTAATGATGCTACAGTAACTTTAAATATTAGTTTATGTAAGTTTTAATCATTTCTCTGCTGACTCCCATTCTGCCCCACCCTTTTTCAAAGGCATAACTTTTAAAGCAGTTAATATAATACACTGTAATTATGAATTGACCTTTTGGACATGTACTGCTTGGTATATATTTTCAGTCTGCTTGTATATATTTTCAGTCTATTTGGTATATACTTTCAGTCTGCTTGGAATATATTTTCTGTCTTTTTGATATATATGGCATATATTTTCAGTCTGCTTGGTATATATTTTCTGTCTATTTGGTATATATTTTCAGTCTGCTTGGAATATATTTTCAGTCTTTTTGGTACATATGGCATATATTTTCAGTTTCCTTGGTATATATTTTCAGTATGTTTGGTATATGTTTGCAAATCTTTTTGGCATATATTTTCAGTCTTTTTGGTATTTATTATCAGTCTGCTTGGTATATATTTTCAGTCTGTTTGGCATATATTTTCAGTCTGCTTGGTATATATTTTCAGTCTGCTTGGTATATATTATCAGTCTTTTAGGTATCTATTTTCAGTCTGCTTGGTATATATTTGCAGTCTTTTTGGCATATATTTTCAGTTTGCTTGGTATATGTTTGCAAATCTTTTTGGCATATATTTTCAGTCTCTTTGGTATTTATTTTCAGTCTGCTTGATATATATTTTCACTCTGTTTGGCATATATTTTCAGTCTGCTTGGTATATATTTTCAGCCTTTTAGGTATCTATTTTCAGTCTGCTTGGTATATATTTGCAGTCTTTTTGGCATATATTTTCAGTTTGCTTGGTATATGTTTGCAAATTTTTTTGGCATATATTTTCAGTCTCTTTGGTATTTATTTTCAGTCTGCTTGATATATATTTTCACTCTGTTTGGCATATATTTTCAGTCTGCTTGGTATATATTTTCAATCTGCTTGGTATATACTTGCAGTCTTTTTGGCATATATTTTTAGTCTGCTTGGTACAAGTATATATACATGAAGTTAAATGGGTGTTACGCAAAGCTAGCACAAGCTTATAGAAACAAAATCATTATATTTCTGACCAAACAATGCACCAAATGCCTTTGATCAATACTGCTGTCATACTGAGCATTTATTGCAGTAAGGGCCTATCTTGCTAATTCATGTCCCTGATTTCATATACATGTATACTGAGAGGCCACATTATGTAGATATGAGAGAGAGAGAGAGAGATTGAGATTGATTTATCGCCTTGAGGATTGAGAACATTGGACTTTTTAAACAAGTCTTATTTATTTTAACTTCTCCTGACAACTAATTTGTGATATGATGTCAATTTAAAACAGTTCACCTGTTTCATTCATAAAAAAATACTATGGAAAAAGGAAGCATTTATATGGTCTTATTAACCAAATACAATGCTGTCAAGACATGGCAGATGAGATATGTAGTTCGGTCCTCCCTGATTACAAAGGGCATTATACCTGACCTGCATCACTATTTTCATTCATATATCACAGTGCCCTCTTTTGTCATAATGGAACATTGATCTACTCCATTTTGCATCATGTTAGCAGCCAACTTGCCACTTTCTTTGTCATTTTCATTATGTGAATGTTTACCAGTGTGATACTTAACAGTGTGTTACAAATGAAATCTGTCAATTGCAAAGAGAAAATTTAGGGTTGGAAAGACAATTAAGAAAGCTGATTTGTGCATTTTTAATGTTGCACAAGTTAACATTCTTAATTGTCTATTAATATATCACATGAAATCTGAAGACATGAAACTGCAAATTCAGTAACAAATATTGGCAGATGTACAGATGCAATCTAGAATGTACATCCTACACACATAGAAAATGTTATCTAGAATGTACATCCTACACACAAAGAAAATGCAATCTTCAATGTACATCATATACAAATAAAAAATGCAATCTAGAATGTACATTCTACACACAGAGAAAATGAAGATAAAGAATGAATAGAGATTGTTAAAATGTTTCAAACTGTTCTGCTTGGCACACCTGCCACCCTTTGCAAGAATTTCTCAGTAAGGCAATCAATATTTTTCCACAAGTTAGATAAGGTATAATGCAATATCAGGAACAGCAATTCTCAACTTCTAAAACATACATTTAAACACTTCAGAAGTGAGATCTGGGGATGATACAGTGACGGAAAACATAATACAAAACAGTTCAGAAGTGAGATCTGAGGCTGACACAGTGAAGGGAAACATAATACATTATGTTCAACTATAATGTCTGTAAAGCATACTTAGACATCAATTAACTCCAGAACAGTTTAGAAACTGCAGTTCCAAACCCCATGGAAGTCAATGGCTTTGTTCTTATTCACCCAAATTGACATAATCTTTGGGTTTATTTTAATTTCAAATTGCAACAGCAATCACCTCTTCCCACGAGACAAACTCAAATCAGTGCATGATGTCCATTAAACTTAATTGTTGCCTGTTTTGCCCCAAGAATCTGAATATTCCTTTTTATACTCATGAGCTGATTGTTTAGACATTTTAAGAGGCTTACTGTCTTTTTCATCTTCAAAGTGTTTTCATTCATAGGATGCCATTTCTAGAAAATGCTTTGTAAGCAACAGCATGATAATGCAAGCATTCTGCATGAAAAATAGGAGCTGTTTAAAGAATGTGAATTACTCTTGTCAAGTTAGACTGATTCCCCAACAAACTCCACTGGATACAATATGAAACTTGTATCTGGATCAAACATCAAAAAGTCAGTATCTGGATTTGATCATAGGATCAAAATTTCATGTTTATTGCTTTTATTCCAAAAGTCCATAATTTACATGTCACGTCAGTAAGTCTTACAGTAAAATCCCTAAGGGCTGGCAAGTCTGGCTTGGGGATCATCATAATGTTTGTCGCAGACATTATTTTCATCATTATTATTACCAACAGACATGTACAATTGTTTCATTGCATTTCTCATAAAATGCTGCTTAAGATCTCCATACCTTTTATTAGGATCTCCTTTCCAAATTTTCACAAGCAAGTAAATTGTAAATTATTTGTAAACAGTATGTGCAGGAAAGCAGTTTATGTTTAACTTCTCTTAGTTTTATGCAAAAATTACTTCTCTTTGCCACTTAATGGATTACTGTAACTTTGTGTCAGTGAATGCAAAATGAAAAACTATCTTGATGAACACTACTTCAACATCTGTTGACAAAACAGGCATGGAAATCTTTTTAGTGCAAGTTATTTCCCATTTACTAATAACAAAATGTATACTGTAGTCATTTCTTCAAAGTCAGAATATCAGCTACTCTCAAGGTATTTTGAAATATGCATTTTCATGGAATAATGTTAACTTTTTGGATTTAATGAGGTCTCATTGTTACATATTTATATTTTTCCCTCATAAACCCAAAGATATTACTCCAGGAGCTGACCAAATGGTTAAATCTAAAAAGAGAATGGAGTACAAATTTCTGATAGTAGGAGATCAGCAGTTTTCCCATCAACAAAAGGGGAATTTGCAAACATGTAACAATTGTAAACATTTTTTATAGTACCATGAACTTAATAAATGTTCTAATATTCCTACTTCACTTCAAGTGAATAAAAAAGACAGTGAAAAACGTATCATGTTTTTCCAATCTACAGTAATTTTGGGTAAATCATCTCCATTTGCAATTAGAATTCACCTTGCTGTGATTTATTCCAGAAAAAAAAAACATAACCTGTGCAAATCAAAGAATGAAAATGTATGTTACTATAAGATTTGTTGTTTCAACTACATGCATTCCTGTACCTGAAAACTGACTAGTAAATTAAAGTCGAGACAATATTTATCAACACTCCCCCAGAATACAAAAGGGGTTAATCTGTGTTTATAAGTCTATAAGTTTGCACTAACAACTGCCAAAAGAGCAACCCAGTAGTTTCTACCTCTTAAGCTGATGATCAGACCTAATACAATTACATTTATGGTATCTGAAAAGTTATAAAATGGTTATATGGTGTGCCGATTTTGGTCCAAAAGTTGATATACTTTTGCAATGTAACATTTTTGAGCCTTACAAATGATGTTACTAACTATAAAAAAGTTCATAATGATGTTCTTTATAAAAATGTACATTTGAGTGACAATTTGGCAGTTAAGAGGAACAAATGCAACCTGAACATTTCCTTGTGCATTTACTCACCTTAAAACATGCTAAAATTATAATAAGGCCAGATACACAAGATTTGGAGTCTTTGCTTTAGGCCCCCTAAAAATGTGATTCCAGTCTGGTGACCACTCGTTTTTCATTGCCAACCATATCTTTTTTTCCCCGAGGGTAAAAACAAACTTTCACAAATTAATTTGTGCATCTGAGTCAGTTTTGCCCAATACACCACTCCCTCTATAACTCGTGCCCTGATAACTCGCGAACCCGCTTATAATACGGGGTCAGGCGTGGATCCCATTTTTTAAACCAGAAAATACCCCAAAAGTTGATCCCTATTTATTGAACTTGAAAAAAATCGCGATCAAAATTAGTAACGGAAACTTTGATATATCGCTCGTTTTGTCGTCGAAAACGGTACATAGGATCTGAAATTTTAATCAACATTATGAAATATCAAATTTAGAAATAAGTCATACAATTTTTACATTTTCTTTCCAAATGGTAGTACACTGCAATTAACGATATGTAAGGAAATTTCGATCAATGAAAATGTCACTTATGCCGAGTGGAGGCAGTACTTTAATAAATAAATACAAATTACATGTAAATAATTTTTTTATCAACTGAAATTTATGTTCTAGTTCTATCTTTTAGTTCCTTTTAAGTGTAATCATCATAAATGCAATGTGTCCTCTTGTAATTAAACGTAAAATGTGTCAATCTTAACATAACAGCAATGTCCGCAAGCATTTCTCTGAGAACCTAATTAGGTGCCGACCGTGTTTTGATAACTGACTTGCGGAAGTATGTGTTGTTTTGCTGTACTGAATTAAAAGCTGGCCTCCATTGTATTATCACATTAATTATGTCTTTTGAATCAAATAAAGGAGCTGGAATAAAAGAAAAGTTAAAAGGCACGAAAATCCTACAAACTTAAAATCTAGCGGCCCTGGGTGAACTCACTTCATTTGATCAATCACTGTTATAAATGTTATTGTGTATGTAACATAAACTACCTTAAATTAACAGACTCATTGGTAACTGTGATCAAAGATAACCAAGCGAAATGAATACTTCGTAAAATAAAGAGCTTGGTTTCACAGATACGGACCATTGTGGGCAAGCGAGTTTCAGAGAATTCTTGAACTGGCACTTAGAGATATCCTCAGGGATGATAAGAAGTTTCATTATTACTTCCAATGAAATCATGACATCAATACTGTACTAACTGAACAATACAAAAATTGAGATTCGACGTAGACAATTGTCTCACGAAATAAATTTCTTTTTTTTTGGAAGAAAAAGAATCTCGTTTGGTGGTATATCGACAGTTAGTCTAGTTCACCACTCTTTTGACTCCTGATTTGGCAGGAAACAATTAAATACCACTCCGGGAACCAGACTCATCAAGAAAACAAAAAGCAGTGACGTAATACACAGATGTTTTCGCGTACACGTGATAGTTGTTGAAACCAGTGGAATCTTTCACATGTTGGACATTTTTAAAATAAATGTTATTTAAACAGAATAACGAACAACTTTATTAGAAAAAGTGCGTTATTAAAAATTATTATCGACGTGATTGTAAAATGAGCATTCAGTCATTAAACGGTCCAGTTCCCTACCCCCCCACTCCGCTGTTTTCTTGATATCTAAGCGAATTTTTTCAACTATTGGAGGTCCCACGGTAACTCGTGCCCTCGCTTATAGTGCAGTCTATGTTTGTGGACCCCGTTGTGCGCGAGTTATCGAGGGAGAGGTGTACTTGAAGAGCTTAGTACATTACATATACTAATCATTATAATATATATATATAACGTTTAAAAGCAAAAAAAACTACCTACCTACCTACCTAACCTAACTTTAAAACCAGTGCAATAGGAAACCCGCATATTTTTGGGGGCCTTACCTAAATACCAATAATTTCATGCAAGCTATCATGCGAGTACAAGGTATAGTGAAAAACTACATCTGTTGTGAACTTCAGGTCCAATGTTTTTATCCAAAAGCAGCTTTGAGCGATCCCCCACCACCTTGCCTGAGCATAGTTAGTACCACTAGGGCTTATTACAAAGAAAATTAAGACTATCTGTCAATGGATAGAGGGTTGTGGGGTCCAGCCTGCAACAATATAACACTAAGGAAGACACAAGTCCACAGCCCTCGGAATTTCCATCCCTGCTAGTTTGTCCTATTTTTGTCTCCTAATGTACAACTTATGCCAGCAGTAATCATAAATAAATTTTCAAAATGTCTCGGGAGATATAGTTTAATTCATGACATATTGGAGTCAGTTTGACACTTCTTCATCAATCTCAAAGAATCAATGAATACTGACCTGGAAGCTGCCATTAGCATTCATATTGTATTAGATTTCACTATTGATAGAAATTAAGTTTAGAACAGAACATTTCCAAATGTATAATATACTGAATACAGTTACTAGAAACACCAAAATATGCTCAAAAAAAACTAAATATACTGAAAGACACAATTATTTACATCTTTTGGGTGTAAATACTGGTGTACAGCTCGATAATATGATTTGTAAATGTTTTAATAATAAGCAAAACAAAATTTTGATTTAATCGATTTTTATGTGAATTATTTACTTTTTACCAATTTCTGGCACAATCCATGCAATGAAATCACTAGGTCATACTTGACTTTAATGGATAGGTATGATAAATCACGGATCAGTCAGAACTTAAAATATAGGAATGAGATTATGAATGTGAGAATGTTTATTGACATACATTTGGTGGAAATATTATATACTTATTTGTTTTAAGGTAACTAAAGACATAACTGACATACAAAACGAGGTAAAAGCTGTTCAATCAAGTATGACCAAGTACCTCTGTTTAATAATTCCTTTATCAATCATTAAAATCAAATTTTATTTTGCTTTTTTATCATTATTCAAACACATACAAATTATAATACATTTATCTTCATGAGAATTATGTATAAAATATGTGTATTTCATTGCATATTTAAGTTTATTTTGGTTTTTGATTGTCTTTCAGTATTTCTAGTAAACAAACTGAATATCATTATCATCTGGATAACTATCTTTATTTATGCTACGATACTTTTTTGAACAGGGCACATTCAAATTATCTAGTTTTTTGCTTTATATCATCTGCTTGTATTTAGCACTGAATTTGATAATAGAGATTGTTCTGAACTTAAATTTCTGCCAGTGGTGATATCCATGACTAACTGAATTGTAACATCAATTTCCAGGCCAGAACAAGCTGATTTTTTAAAAGTAGCCAACAAATGTCGATTTTCTCCAATATGTCATGAACTGAATGAAATCTTGATTATGGCTGGCATAAACAGTACATTAGGAGATGCAAATTAGACGAGCGATAGTTCGTTCCAGACAGCATCATGAATTTTATATCTGTAACTCTGTAAATTTTCTGGTCGGCATCATTAAATGTAACCAAAAGTACTTAATTCATTTAAAATAAGTCATATGAAACTAATTATGTACTTTTAACTACATTTAATGACGCCGAGTTGTAAATACCGAGGGGTGCGAACTCGTCTTCCCTTGTGTTATATTGTTACAGGCTGAACTCTTCAACCCTCTATCCAATGACAAATACTCATAATTTTCTTTGTAATGTGCCCCTGTGGCTAGTACCATGTCCCACCCGCATTTAATATCATGATTACAGCTCGGCACCCTTGCCAAACCCGTTTTTTATTATTGATCTTGACAAGTATGCTTTTTTTTTTTAACTCGTTCTCGACTTTAGTAAACCTTATCCTACGTTTTCCACTACATGCCTAAAGTGCATGATCATCGCATGATACTCTGCATGGTGCAAAGTTAATGGCCTTCTGTTATAACGCGACTCTCTAGCATTACCATCCATCCATCCATACTCGAGCCTTTCTCTCCTTTTTACGATCGCTCGTGTCATCTGTAGTCTCTTCGCTAGCTCTTTTTGACATCTCCAGCTTGCAAAATCACAGGTACAAAACGCCTTTCCAAGTTGTCGCCTTCGACCGGTCTGCAACTTACCGGAAGTGCCGCTGCTAAGCCGGTTTAGCATTTCACTCTGTCGTTCATAATGTTCGTGGTGGCTCTCTACAGTTTCGTATTTTGCATAGGGGTTAGAATTTTAAAGAAAAAGACTTCCTCCGGGTTTCCTCACTAGTTATACTGGCTATTTAAAAAAGACCATGTATATCTTAGGTGTTGTTCAAAGAACCTTTAATTCCCTTTATTTTGGTGTATGATTGATGGGTGTAATATGGGTTATAGATTATACAGCTTGGCCTTACTCCAGATGTGCATCTTTCAAAAAGTGCTAGCTCCACTTAGTCATTTTCACTTTCTTACTTCAGTTGTAAATTGTAAAAAAAAAGAGCAGATAACTTTTTTTACATTTTATATATTTGGTAATTCATTCATTGCACTTTCAGAAGCTGATATTGTCTAGTCTAGCAAAATTCATTTTCCCTATTTTAAAAGCTACTAAGGATAGTGTACTTTAGACAAATTCAGGCTGATTTTTGGAGCACAAGGGAGCAGTCATTTTAGTTAGCAGTGCGCTAAGATCATTTACAATTTCCAAAAGTACAATATCCAAAGAAATGTCATCCACATTACATCAAAGTAGCATAGAGGTATGCCAACATTCTCTCCACTGTGCATGTTTTAAATGCAAAACAACTTCACCATACATACATCACTCTCAAAAGTACATACTAACTAGTGAGCGCCCCCTGTGCAGGACGAATACGAACTGTCAAGCCTAGATCCGGATATAAAACATTAACTCTCATATTATTATTATTATTATTATTATTATTATTATTCACTACATCTGACAATACACGCGAAATAAAGTGATAGTAATAGATAAATTTTCTTTTTGTGTTGTTTTAGGGGCCCCGAGTGGCTGAGTGGCCTAAAGCACTCTCCGTTACGGATCACTGCCATCTCACCTCTGTCTGCGTTGGTTCGAGTCTAGGATTCGGCAAATGTGGATATGTGAGAAAGCTTGCCAGTAGCTTCTCGTGGGTCGGTGGTTCTTTCCGGGGATTTCCCGGTTTCTTCCTCTACCATTAATACTGGCCGCCATGTATAGCCTATCATGTGTTGATAAATGGCATTAAGCCCCACAACAACAACAACAACAACAACAACTTTTGTGTTGGATTTAAAAAAAATTAGTAAAAAAAACTTTGCAAAGTAATTTGCTATGCTATTTGCAATTAGGATCCCAAAGGCAGGAGATACTGTGTCCCTCAGTTCTTACCATTTTACCTGGAAGATGGGCAACCGGGCAATTTCTCCTATATGAGACCATCAAAATTGACCATTCTGCACAAGGCACACTGTGGCAAAATCAACTTACACATTACAAATATAGATACTAACAGAAAGCCTGATTTGTGCTCTGTTTATGTATGCATGTTTTGTAACAGTATCTTGAGATTTAATGAATTTATTTCAACTTCCAAACACCATATAAACTCAACAGTAAATCTGCCAGATCACCACAAATATGGATGCTGATATTGTCATTCGGGAACTATATATGCTTTTTATCATGTGCTCAAGTAACACACAAAACAATGTCTGAATATCTGGTTAACCAAAAATTAGCTGCACCACAGAAGTTTCCATTAACAGATTTTGCTCTCATTTAATTTCAGCGTTTGCTCATTATCAATACCAGCATTTATAATCATAAATATTGATGTTTTCTGAAATACTTTTCTTTTTGTAATGGTGCAAAATTTTGTAGACGTTTTGTCACAGCACATATTTGTCATGGTCAGCGTGACACAGAACCATTAAGACTTATGTACAGGCAAGGCTCGCAATAAATTGGTAGCACACGATGGTTAATCTCTCTTGTTTGGGGGATATGAGTGAAATTTAATTAGAGCCTATTCAGATAATGGTGAGACAGAAGAGAGCAATGTTAAGGTAAGGTCAACTAGTGGAAGATGACAAAGTTGAAACAAGCCAAAAGAAATCTTGGGCCATTGGAATAGGTGTCATAAAATTTAATTGTCCAGGAACGAGTTCATAAAGGCAGACTAGAGAGAATTATTCTGACCTCGATAAGAATGTTAACTTTTTGGTGGTTAGAGAAAGCTAATCCTGATTAGCTAAGATAAACGATGGTGTGTGTTTCCCAAATAAAATTCAATGTTTCTTTTAAGTTCACTTGTAAAATTCATCAGTCCAAATTTTTCTGCCGAAAGGGAAATCTGAGGGACTTGGTTACATGGAAAGAGCGGCGTCGAAAGGGCACAAAAGTAATGCCTCAGTTGCATACAATATATTCATTGATGTAAATTTGTAATTATTTGTTGAATTTATTCATTCACACTTCAATTTTCCTTGAGTTCAGAAGTTAATCATGCATTCACTTATCTCGAATGTTATACAATTCATCTATTTTAAAAATGTCATACAGTAGCATGTGTGTTAAGAATTGATTTTACTGTGTCTATGTCAATGAATCGCTGGTTAACAAATAACGTAGTTAAGACGAGACATGAAGTCCATTAATTAATTTGTGTAATTAAGTTGCTATTCTCTTAACCGAGGCAAATCGGCGAGTGTCGACCGACATCATTCAGCTAGTAATTTACAGCTCACAGTGGGATGTAAAAGTTTATCTAAAAGGTCTAGTTATGTCATGGTTCCAGTTAGGAATGTGGCTAGCAGCTAGGAAAAGGACATTAATTTCATGTTAATACAACTGTGCATCAGCATCAGGTTGTGAAATGACCACATTAGCTTAGTTCTGTTGAATTACAATAAGATGATATCTGACGTAAAAAGAGAGGGAATGTTATTCAATCCCTGAAGAAAAACCTGACAAATATTTAGTTTGTGTATCATATTTATTTGAAGGGGAAAAATAACTCCATACCTGTGCTACACAGTGGGAAGGAATGCAGACTTCAACCAAGTTATGGCTGAAGAGGTTGGAGAGTGAGAGAAGGAAAAGAAAATACAGCAATGATGACCTGTCACCATCAGAGATTGGAAAGGACCAGAAGCAAGCAGGTTATGCTGACATGCCATCAGTTTGTGTGATTTAGATTTTTAACATACCTTTAACAATTTTTCAGTCATATCGCTACCATGTCTGCAGTGTAGCAGTTTATAGTGATGTCTAGCACTGGGCATCATGCTGTAGACATGAAGTATGATGTCCCACCCAGTCACATTATCCTGACATCAGGCCGACCAGACCTAACACTAACCTCTTAATGCTGATTGCCTAGCGAGATAGCTGTTAGTACCATTTTTATAAATCTTTGGTATGACTTGGGGGGGGGGGAGAGAGGAGGTTTCAAACCCACAACCTCCTGCATCCGAGGGGGACATTCTAACCACTTGACCACTGGAGCAGTTGCCATCAATTTGAGTTTGATTATTCACTCAATTATATGAAGAATTTGCTTTATTGGTATAACAGAACTAACTGCATTTTGCATAAATTTTGTATTCTATTTCTAACAGAAAGTGTATCTGTCAAATGCCATGAACAATTTTATTTTGTTTATGTAGTTGATTAAATCGTTATATTTTATATAGTGGGGCTCATGTTGTTCTATTCTGTATCTTTGCTCAGATCCCGGTTATTCTATCCATTAATTTCATATTTTTACTTTTTGCTGGATCTGGGCAATAACATTGTGGTTGAACACCTCCTAGATAATGATAACCCAAGCACCATAACAGGTGGGTGATCACATATCGCTCCCTCCCTCACAATTTCTAAATCAAAGAATCATTGATTAAATACATTATATACATGTATTTTAATTATCTTTTAGTTTGTTAGATCTGTCATTCCTAATAATATAGTTTTCCACTGAGGACCAACAAGACATAATAAGATGGATTTTAATGAAATCCCCATGTCACTACTGCCATCTGTTTAAAAGTAGCCATAACAAACTTTTAGAAATGGACACCATACTGCCATATTCTAACATCATAACAGCTTTATTTTCATTTAGAATCAACCAAACATGATAAATGTCTTCTGGTGAAAAACCCCTATGCAAGGGTTATCCTTTTAGGAGAAGCAACGACAAAAATATTGGTGACCATGTAACATAGCAATGGGATATAAGAGGGTCACGATTTCATTTAACACCAACTAGACATCATAAGTTTTTTTTAACGAAACCTGAATATCTGGAATAGCAAGAAAAAGATTTATGTAACAGATCTGTACTAGTTTCATTTAGGACCCAATACACCATAGGATGAATGTGTGCGCAAAGTTTCTTGGCAATCTTCCAAGTAGTTTAGGCGTAACAAATTCGTGCTAGCAGACATTGGACAACTAATGGCAGACAAGAAATTGACAGGCCAACACATAAGTAGCTTTGGAGGAGTAGCGTTAACAATCTTATGTTAATGGATGGACTGATGTTGGATGATGGAAGACAGACCATTCCATAAGCTCTTCTGGTTTATGACCAGTAGAGCTGAAAAGAGGTCCTATTGTCTCCACAGAAAGAAGACCATTTGTAGGTTTGCAACAACTGCAAATTCCATGCAGTACCAGGAAAATAATATTGAATTTGGAGTATTGGTATTTGTGTTGCTGCTTAAAAATAAAAAACAGTCAGTACAAATGAAGACAAATTTATTTGAGTTTCATAGTGATTTTACATCTTATATCATGCAACACACAGATTACTGGTAACATAATAACAATGGTTGCAAACTAACTTTTTAACTGTCCATACAACTTATTAGAGTCACTATCTATAATCCAAACAGATAAACAACATTTCTGTCAAATGAGGCAATGACTGAAGTGTGTTTGTAATTTTATATTTACCTTCATCATATGGTCAAAAGTATGCTCCCATTTAAAAAAATGTATATATTTTAAAACAAAGCCCCTTAAATGACTGATGTTCTACTGGCTGAAAAGAAGACCACTTCTTCTGTCTTTTTATTCATTGTAAATGCCGAGTATAGAATCTATTTTCTTACATGTCTGAGTTAACATATTCACAAGTACAGTGTCAAATTCTTTGTCATGGCCTTTGACCTTTAACCTAATATCAAGGATAAAAAATCTGTGAACTTGTCTTAGACAATGTCAAACTATGCCACATGCCAAGTTTGGTTAAATCTGTAACTATCATTTTTACCTCCCACCCCCAATATTTAAGTGGCATCATTGAAGGTATTCTCCAAATATATCAACAAAATGGGTGTGACAAAAATCCATTCATATTTTTTGTATTATCATGCTTACATGTCAATATAGCTAAAAACCTAAGTCAAGACCTCTGACCTTAAAATCATGTCAGTGTGCTAACTATCAACTTGTTGGCTGAAATGAAACTAGATACAAAGGCTTGTCTACATTCCTTGTATATGTATATGTACTAGTCACTGTGTTCATAACTCACTTAAGTATACAAATGCAAGCAATGACCTCTGATATGACTTCATGGTTATTTAGGTAAGATTTTCAAAACTCCTTCACAAAAAGCGGATACACTGGCAGTAATATCCACACCTTTTTGTTCAGAGCCAATTAAATATTGCAAGTATCTAAGTCCAATCCCAATATTGGTAGCACCATTCATGCAAGAAGACCTACTAGACATCACAATAAGTCTTTTAATGAAAACACGAAGTGAATAAGACCATTAATTTAGGAGTAGTGATAAAGATGACCAACAAGGCGGCCATACTGGATTTTCATTGGGTACCAGTTTCATTTAGAACCAACTACATGTAGACATCATATGAGTTCTTATCAAGAGATAATCCTGTAAGCAGTAGCAATACAAAAATTAAAGATGGCTACTATTTTGGCCATTTGGGATGTCAGATCAGCACCATTTTCATTAAGGACCAATGTGGTTGCCACATTAGACATTAGATAAGCACTGTTTTCATTTAGAACCAATGTGGTTGCCATATTAGACATCAGATAAGCACTGTTTTCATTTAGGACCAATGTGGTTGCCATATCAGACATCAGATAAGCACTGTTTTCATTTAGGACCAATGTGGTTGCCATATTAGACATCAGATAAGCGCTGTTTTCATTTAGGACCAATGTGGTTGCCATATTAGACATCAGATAAGCACTGTTTTCATTTAGGACCAATGTGGCTGCAATATTTTACATCAGATAAGCTCTTTTCATTTAGGACCATCATAAAAACTCTTTCCATGAAAAGCCAATACTGATATGACCATCCATTCAGTAGGAGTAGCAATAACAAAATTTACAAGATGGCCATCACAGCAGCCATACAGAACCAACTAGATCCTGGGATGAAGGTTAGTGTCAAGTTTCTTGGCAGTTCTCCTGGTAACTTGTGCAAATGAAAAAGATGACAGTGAGCAAGAAACTGACAATGGACAACAGGTCATTGCATAAACTCTTCAAGTCTATGACCAACATAACACCTGGAAACACACAGTAACAGAAACCATTAGTTTAAAAATGTTCAGGATTCCTCCTTGTTCATCCTGCAGTGAGCCTCTAAAAGAGAACTACTACATACTGAACAAGGTTTATTTTAAATTAGTGATATGACCATCCATTTAGAAGCAGTAATAGCAAGATTTTCAAGCTGGTTGCCATGGTGGCTATATTGGATTTCAGATCAGCACTGTTTTCATTAAGGACCAAGTAAACATTATAAAAAGCCTTTTGGTCTGAACCCATCTCAATAGTGCCAACTAATCAGGA
Organism: Megalonaias nervosa; assembly: GCA_016617855.1. Classification (NCBI taxonomy): domain Eukaryota; kingdom Metazoa; phylum Mollusca; class Bivalvia; order Unionida; family Unionidae; genus Megalonaias; species Megalonaias nervosa. The sequence goes on along the minus strand of JAECUM010010819.1, from coordinate 95,358 downwards.
GGAGTAGCAATAACAATATTTTCAAATGCCCAACCTGGAAACCATTTTGATTCAGGTCTATAAAGATATCACAAGTAGTTTTTTTTTTGTGAAAACCCATCAATATGTCCATCCAAGATGGGCACTGTGGCAGGCATATTGGAGGTCAGATCTCTATTTTCATCTGGGACTAACTAGACATTATAAGAAGTCTTTTGGTGAAAAAACTTACTGATATGACTTCCTATTTAGGAGTAACAGGAATAACAAGATTTTCAAGATGGATCTTTGGTGGCCATATTGGATGTCAGCTCAGCATCATTTTTATTTAGGACCAACTAGACATTAAAAAAAAAAGTCTTCTGGTGAAACCCCATGTTGATATGACTGTCCTGGAGTAGCAATAACAAGATATTCAAGATGGCTGCCATGATGGCCATATTGGATGTCAGATCTGCACCACTGTCTTTAGGACTAATTTTGATATGATTATCTATAGGAGGTGTAGCAGCAACAACACTGTCAAGCTGGCCAATGTGTTGGTTATAATGGATGTCCGAGCATCACCATTTTAATTTAGGACCAACTAGACATCAAAAGTTTTTGTCTTCTGATGAAAACCCCATACAGACATGACTTTCTGTACAGGAGTAGTGATAAGATTTTCAAGATGGCTGTCATCACGACTATACTCAATATCAGATGGACACCATTTTAATTTAGGAAAAACAAGTCATTATAGGAAATCTTTTAGTGAAAACCCCATGTTGATATGACCATCCATTTATAATTAGTAGCAAAGAAAAGATGTCTGAGAATTACTGTTTTCATTTGGAACCAACTAGACCATGGAATGAATGTGTGTAAAGTTTCATAGCAATCCTCTGTTAGTTTAGGAGGCATAGCGATAACAAACATGTGCTGACAGAGGGACAAACAATGGACAACAGACCATCTCATAAGCTCTTCTGGCCTATGAACAGAGGAGCTAAAAAATATGAAGTTCAATATGAAAAGACTACTATATGGGTCACAGTAACTGACTGGCATGGCAATACAGCAAGAGTACAAAATAGCTTTTAAAACACAGATTCACTAAAAGAAAGCAAGGTAATCAGACTAAACCAGTGAAAAGCACACCTATAACCATGATGACATCTCAATATATCCAATTATTGCTGAACTCAACCTTCTGAGGTTAGCAGAATTATATTCAGCAGTTTTTTCACCCTGTGGGCATTTGCCCAGAATCCTGTCGCTCAAAATTTTGAAAGCAATCCCAGATCCCAACCATTATAAGCAGACAAAGGTAATGAAAATGTCCCCTCAACAGTGCAGCCCAGATAAAAACCTGATGGGTCCAAAATTTGTGAAAATATCAGCAGACACTAAACAAAAATTCCTCAATAACTAATGTCCCACTGGCTAAACTGGTAGCCATACTGAATGTAACATCAGCACCATTTTCATCCAGGGTCAGCAAGATATCATTTGAAGTCTTTTGGCTAAAAGCCCATGTTAAAATATGATCATCCATTCAAGAGGTAGTTATAGCAAGATTTTCAAGATGGCCATTGTGGCAGCCATATTGAATGTAAGATCTGCACCATTTTCATGTGGGGCCAATCAGACATAATAAGAAGTCTTGTAGTGAAAGTCACTGGATGTGTAAGTAGCACCATTTGGGACCAACTAGACTAAAAGATGAATGTGAAATGTAGCCCCTGCCCCCCATTCCCCATGGAACATGTTACAAAACCTTATGTCCATAAATTAAATGTTAAAGAGTTGCATGCACACATGAAATACACTTGGTCAGGTATTGTAAAACTTTACAATTAATAAAAGTACAGTAAGACTTTAATAACTTGAACATGAGTTACTCAAATATTCAGCATCACTTAAAAAACCCACATGGCCCCAGTGTAAAACATAATCCTGTCTGCAACTTCCAAAACTCAAAATGACAAAACTTGAAACAAAAGTTTGCAGCCATCACTTTGAGATCTCTAAATTGTTCTGTGTATGTTTATTACAATAATAGCAATGTTCGATGGAGTTATATTTCGAACACTTTAGTATAATGGAATGATTGATGACTTGGATGTGAGACAAAAAAATCAGCTTCTTATTAAACATTATAGTGTAGTCCAGTATGTAGACCATGTCATTAAGTATTCCAGTATGAGACCATGTCATTAAGTAGTCCAGTATGTAGACCATGTCATCAAGTAGTCCAGTATGTAGACCATGTCATCAAGTAGTCCAGTATGTAGACCATGTCACTAAGTAGTCCAGTATGTAGACCATGTCATTAAGTAGTCCAGTATGTAGACCATGTCATTAAGTAGTCCAGTATGTAGACCACGTCATTAAGTAGTCTAGTATGTAGACCATGTCATTAAGTAGTCCAGTATGTAGACCACGTCATTAAGTAGTCTAGTATGTAGACCATGTCATTAAGTAGTCCAGTATGTAGACCATGTCATTAAGTAGTCCAGTATGTAGACCACGTCATTAAGTAGTCTAGTATGTAGACCATGTCATTAAGTAGTCCAGTATGTAGACCATGTCATTAAGTAGTCCAGTATGTTGGCCATGTCATTAAGTAGTCCAGTATGTAGTTCATGTCATTAAGTAGTCCAGTATGTAGACCATGTCATTAAGTAGTCCAGTATGTAGACCATGTCATTTAGTAGTCCAGTATGTAGACCATGTCAATAAGTAGTCCAGTATGTAGACCATCATGTTCCAACCATCAGAGGTATGGGAAGTACCTTGGAAGCATCATATCTTCTGATGGATCGCTAGACAAACAGATAACGGCATGCATCAGCAGCGCCAGTCAATCACTAGGACATCTCCACTCTCGTGTGTTGAGTCACAGGAATATCAAACTGTCTACCAAGATAAAGGTGTATAAAGCAGTTGTGCTAACAAGCCTCCTATATGGATGTGAGACCTGGACAACATACAAGAAGCACATCAAGCAGCTTGAGCGCTTCCACATGAGAGTCCTGCGCTGGATTATGGGCGTCAGATGGCAAGACAGAGCGACGAACCTAGAAGTGCTGGATAGAGCAGGCTTAACCAGTATCGAAGCGATGGTCATGAGAGCCCAACTCCGGTGGATGGGTCATGTCTTCCATATGGAGGAGTCTTGAATGCCATATCAGATTTTGTATGGAGTTCTATCTAGTGGACACAGAAAAATTGGTTGCCCGAAGAGATTCAAAGACTCCATCAAGGACAGCCTGACACGCTGCTCGATATCTGTGACAGACCTCGAGTCCTGCGCCAAGGATAGATCTGGCTGGCATGCAGCTGTTTGCAATGGGTGCAAAACCTTTAAGGATGCCTGTAAAACGCAAATCGCTGACGCCAGGGAATTCAGGAAGGCCTCAATGTCAAGAACCAACCCATGCCTCCAGTGCACACACTGCTCCAGGACATGTGCATCTCGTATCAGACTCATCAGCCACATGAGGATCCATCAGCAAAGAGCAGCACAAGATTGACTTCATCGAGCCCTGATGGTCAACAAATGAATGTAGACCATGTCATTAAGTAGTCTAGTATGTAGACCATGTCAATAAGTAGTCCAGTATGTAGACCATGTCATTAAGTAGTCTAGTATGTAGACCATGTCATTAAGTAGTCTAGTATGTAGATCATGTCATTATGTAGTCTAATATGTAGATCATAGTAATTACATAGTCTAGTATGTAGAGCATGTCATTATGTTAAGTCTAGTATGTAGATCATGTCATTAAGTAGTCTAGTATGTAGATTATGTCTTTATGTAGTCCAGTATGTAGATCATGTTCCCATCAGTCCTGAAGTAGTCTAGCATGTAGATCAGGATTGCTCGTGCAAGTGCAGCCTTAACATAATGACATGCTCTACATACTAGACTATGTAATTACATGATCTACATATTAGACTACATAATGACATGATCTACATACTAGACTACTTAATGAGAACATGGGAACATCTTCAACCTGAGAAGACTGCAGGCTAAGACCAAAGTCCAGGAAGACACCATCCGCGACTTCCTCTTTGCTGATGACTGCGCTTTGAATGCTGGTACTCAGTCTGACATGCAAGAAAGTATGGATCGGTTCTCCAAAGCCTGCACAGACTTCGGACTCACAATAAGTACGAAGAAGACCAAAATCATGTACCAGCCTGCACCCTCAGTGCCCTACACCGAACCCAGCATTACTGTCGATGGACAGAAGCTCACTGTTGCTGACAAGTTCATTCACCTTGGCAGCACCTTGTCGCACACAGTCTCCATCAATGAAGAGGTCACTCTTAGGATTGCTCGTGCAAGTGCAGCCTTCGGCAGACTTCACAATACTGTGTGGAACAGAAGAGGAATCAGCCTGCCAACCAAGCTCAAGGTGTACCTCGCAGTAGTACTGCCCTCCCTCTTGTACGCCTGTGAGACATGAACGGTGTACAGTCGCCATGCAAAACAGCTGAACGACTTCCACATGCGCTGCCTCAGAAAACTGCTCCACATCAAATGGCAGGACAAGACTCCTGACACAGAAGTCCTCCAGAGAGCACAGATGACAAGCGTCTATGCCATGCTCAGAAGGTCACAACTCCGCTGGGCTGGTCATGTCTGCTGTATGCCTGATGAGCGCCTCCCAAAGAGACTGTTCTATGGGGAACTCGCTGAAGGTAAGTGTTCCCGAGGAGGCCAAAAGAAACGGTTCAAGGACACGTTCAAAGCCTCCATGAAGTCCTGTGGCATTGACCCAGTCAGCTGGGAGCAGCTTGCCGAAGACCACGCTGCCTGGCGTCACCAGATCAACTCAGGTGCAGCTGCATTTGAAGAGCACCGGATCAACGAGGCCAAGCAGAAATGCCAGCAGAGGAAGAGCAGAGCCAGCGCCGACCTTCAGTCCATCCAGCCCCCGGCAATTCCCTGTCCTCATTGCCCTAGACTCTTCAGAGCACAGTTTGGCCTCACCAGCCATCTGCGCACTCACAGACCAGCCCAGATCTGAAGTCATGGTCGTCTTCGAGACCGAAGGATGAACATCATCATGTAGATCATGTAATTACATAGTCTAGTATGTAGAGCATGTCATTATGTTAAGTCTAGTATGTAGATCATGTCATTATGTAGTCTAGTATGTAGATCATGTCATTAATAAAGATCAATGACTCAAATATAATGCCATTGTACTCTAAAATGTAATGACTGAAATTACTGAGGTCTGTCAGATCATTAGGCTAAGCATATATAAAAATATGATATGGGACAATAAACTGCATGTATATGTCCTTGTTTTTACACTGGTACATAAAAAACTTTATAAAGGTCAAGCAAAAGATAAAGCAAATTTAAAAGATTACAGTGAGAAACAATTTTCATTTCAAGGTGTGAACATGTACAAAGTTACTGCATGACAAGTGAAGGTCATGGCAAAAAAGTGAAAATGTCTTTAAATTTAAACCGAAGGTGAATGTCACTACAAACTCTGTGCTCTGTAAAGAAAACCATATCAAAGCTACAACTCACAAAGTACCTTTAATGAAAAAGAAAAGGTGACAAATAAGGGACAGTTTCAAGAATTTATGATGAATTAGCCTGATGGAGTAGCGCATGGTCAAAAGTTTTCACTTGCCCCATGCTTCGAGGTTATCTATGCACAAGATTTTGTGTTGGACCAAAAATGGACAGAGGAATAGACAGACGTGATTAATGCTATGCGATCTTGGTACAATAGGGGGTATAATATAAACAATGCCTCGAAGTGTGACACTATTCCATACAACACAAAATTAAATGGGACAATACCAGCTGTGGTGACTCTGCGGTTAGCATGCCAGACTTGATACCTACAGGGTCCTGATGAAATCCAACCACTGAATCAGCCTGGGTCAGCTACTGTGGTGTCTCTTTGGGCAAGGTACTTTTCCCCAATTGCCTTAGCACTTAATAACCTACTTGTACTGCTGTATCATAAAATACCAAACCAAGTAAGATCTATTCATAAACATGTGTGAACAGAATACACTCCACAATGTTATAAAAATAATAATCTGACACAGCCATTTCTTATACGTCACATAAACTGTTGTCTAGACACAAATGCATACCAATTTTCATGAAAATATCTCAAACAGTTGGGATGATGTTAACTCTCAAGAGTGACCAAGAGATGGACACAATTTTTAAAAGAAATGGAACAATTCTTAAAATGCTGATTGGACTGAATCCCTTCTTTTGCAATATATAGTTTCTAGTCATGATACAAGATCCTACCAATTATCGTGAAGAGATATAAAGTACAATTTTCAAAGACAGAGAGATGACCACAAAATTACTGGTTTCATAAAGCTGAATCTCATATGGGACACAAACTCGTCACAATCCAATAAATAACGAGCTTAATCAAAATACCTCATAAAGTTCTGGAGATATTACCCAGAAATGAGTGTGAAAAAGGGATGGGTACAATTCATGATGGGTTTAACTGTTATAATACTGATTAGACAGATTCCATTTGTTACAGAACACAATTATCTAGTCATAATACCAAAGGATTCCAAATTTTATTGAAGGTATCTAAAAATATTCAGAAGACCTTGGGTAAACAAAGGTTTGATGGATGGATACATACATGAATTAAATAAAAATGTTTGCTGAGGTATAAAAAGGGTTATTCACATTACACATCAGAATGGCATGATGTGATGTGATTATGATTTTTAACGTAGCTTTAACAATTTTTCAGTCATATCGCTACGATGTCTGCAGTGTGACAGTTATAGTGATGTCTAGCACTGGGGCATCATGCCGCAGACATCTAGCATGATGTCCCACCCAGTCACATTATCCTGACACCAGGCTGACCAGTCCTAACACTAACCTCTTAATGCTGAGCGCCAAGCGAGGCAGCTGTTAGTACCATTTTTGTAAGTCTTTGGTATGACTCGACCAGGGATCAAACCCACGACCTCCCGCATCCGAGGCGGACGCTCTAACCACTAGGCCACCGGAGCGGTCTCAGAATGGCATGAAAAAAATCATTAATCAACTGTACACTAACATGCATGACTGCAGTTTAAGATGTTATTGTGCACTGAACTATATAATTACAGACATTTTGTTAAAAAGAAAACATCCTGACTCAATATGGATTTATAAAGTCTTTTACATCACATTTATTTTCCATTTTGCAATCAAAAAGCATTTAATTTTCTAAGAAAAAATGTGCACAGAAATTTTAAAAAAATATATTCAGGACATACCATTTACAATTATACAGCTATCCAAGAAATGAAAAATAACTGAAATATACATAGAGCCGAGAGATTCAATAAACTCCTGTTGAAACTCTAAACAAACCTGGCATCTCCTGCAATGAACTCCTCTGCTTGGAGTATGTACTTGGCTTATATTCTGGTATTTTGGGGATATTCATCACAGATAGGCTGCATTCAACAAAGCAAGGGTAATCATCATGTATTCTAATTTTAAAGTGTAGTCTACAAATATTATTTCACCAAATTGTTAGAAAGGGGAAAATTGTTTTATTTTATGCATACTCAGATTGCAAAGTTGTATGAAATTGTGGCGAGGTTTCTCAATATCAAATCCCACATAAACATAAAACATCAGAGATCTCTGTATGTATTTAATGCATGATCTGAATGATCATCATACGAAGGGCTATTTGAATTAAATTAAAGACTGGGATGGGGATGAATCTTTATATTTTTTTCTATATGGGAGAGACCAGAACCAATTTTTTGTCTGCTAATTTTCCTGTACAATTTTAATTCTCTTTTAGTAGTGGCATCTCTCTCTCTCTCTCTCTCTCTCTCTCTCTCTCTCTCTCTCTCTCTCTCTCTCACACACACACACACACACACATACATACACAGAGTGTAAGTATACACCTCTCCAGGAAGATTTAAACAGAGCAGCCCTAGTAGCACTGTTCAAAACTGCACTCAAATAAATGTGAGATCTCCCTGATTATCTGGAAGAAACCTGATTCTGACCTTAAAATTTGGTTTAAAAAGTGAGAAAAACCAGAAATCTCCCTGAGGCTAATCAAGATTGTTATTTTCTTTCAAACATTGTCAATAATATTGGAAAAACTTCCCTGCAAAATTAGTTAATCCCTCTGAAGGCTACACCCAAAATATTAGATGTATGCAATCACTTTATATCAGTGTTGTATCAGGAAAATTGTTGAAAATAAACACTTCTTGGTAGTCATGTTTAGGTTTAACACACGCGTGCGAGCGCGCACGCACGCACACACACACACATACAATGTGCCCTGAGGTCTAAGCTTCATGTATGCATAATAGATCAAATACAAAAATAATGACCACCATGATGTTAAAAACAGATAATGACAAAGTAGGAAAAACACACGGGTCATCTGTAAAATTTCAACTATTACAGTACTCCATAATAGATCTAACACTTGATTGATAATTAATTAACTAAAAAACAATATATACTCAAATCTATGTGCTAAAAATACAGAAATAACACTTAGTGATATTAAACCTAGAATAACTTCTGTAACGCAAATGACAACTCTTTAACTTACTGACACCAAATTGTACAAATTCAAAACAAAGGGAGACCTTTCGCACTGAACTTAGGAAATACATTTTTTATCATAGTTTCATGATTGAACACCATTACTTATAAGGAACTGTAAATTTAGTTCTCAGGTTATCTTGGCCCCAAAAAAAGCTTAGATGATACTGACAATACATATGACAACAAATAAAAAGATGTTTCTTTACTGACTTGGTTCTTCAGAACTTCTCATGGTAAATATTGAATCTGAAATATAAAATTGGGATTTTGGATAATTTCATGACAACGAGTAAACCACTGCTGTATGGGTGGTTGATTAGTAAGAGTTTCCAGAATATATCATGGTAGATAATATGCCCCCCCCCCACCTGTTTGTCATTGTGACCTGAACAACTTTGATAATGTAATCAATGACCTTTATTCTATCATCAGGATGAAGTTTTGTGAAGGCAGAACTCAAGTCACTGTCCTGACGCCAATTCCCATTGTGACCTTGATCTCTGACCTTTTGATTCCACAACCAACAGGCTTCTTTTGTATTGTCAAAGTTGGGAAAGGATGTTCAGTAGAAATATTGCATGGAAACCATTGCAATTTCATGCGTCATTGACCTTGACCACAGACCTTTGGACCCTAAACCCAACAGCCTTCTTTGTATCATTAAGGACAATTTATCTGCAAAGTTTACATACAAATTGTTGTGTAAGTACATGAAGCAGAACAAGTTATCATGCAGAAATAAAAAATTTTAAAGAACATTTGGAGATCAACTTAAGATAACACTCTGCCCTCTCCCCTTAAAGAAGTGTATAAAAGTAAATTATTTCACTATCTGCTGGGAGGGGAGAGAAAGGGAAAGAAAAATACGAATATGAAATAATTTATCAAAGCATTGTTGCATGTAAAAAATACATGTCTATGTGTAATACATACAATTAAACACAAAATTAAATGTAAAATAAACAGGAATTCAATGTAACACCTGCATGTCCAGGGAAAATGTGTCCCCTGCCTACTGTGATGAGGTCTTCAAAGTATACAACTTTAATCCATTAATATCATAACAGCTTTAAAATTTATAAAGTGGAAACAAAAGTGCAATGAACAGATGGCTCAATAAAAATAAAAAAGACAGTTAATAGAATATATACGATATACGTGAGACATGAATACTTGTGAAAATATAAATGCCATAAATTTAAAATAAGCAAAAATCCTAAAAGGAAACAAACAAGATGCAAAAAGCTGAAGATATTTCAGCTAAATGAGATAGATGAACAGATATGCAAAGTAATAAAACTTATGAGCACTTTCACAGAAAATCAAACGAAGTACTTTGTACATTATCACTTCCAAACACTTATCCCTCTATAAAAGCAATTTCTGAAGGTAAAAACCCAACATACAATATTTGTAAATTTAAAGAATCATCAAAAAGTTCATTTCATTTGTTCAGTTTAATAATCACAATTTTCTACTTCTTACTATGTACAGAAAATCTAGTAAAGTAAATAAAAAAAGTTCACATATGCCTCTCGGAAGTTAGAATATTTCCATAATCCTTGAGGACATTAATGTTCTACTAAACACTACAAATGAACATACAAGTTCCTTACGTCATGTATATTTAATTTATACTTTGTACCTGACCTTCATCCATGATGTAGGGTAGTTTCTGCCTACATGACTATTGTCATGGTTTGCCTACCTGATTTGTCATGAACCCAATTTTTGTCATGATTCTAAGCAATAAACAAAATGTTTACCTGAATTTAAGTTCAAGACCTGAACTTGTTTATAAATTATTGAATGTTTGCATTAGAAATGATCAGTTTTCCATAAAATTTGGTTGCATCATTGGTCAGGTTACAGTTGTATATAAACAGAAATTCTGTAAACATTCTGGATTTATGATGAGTCTGTGGAGTAACCTGTGTTCATATACAATCTGAGGAATTATTTACTTAAATTATTCACTGGAATTACAAAGTGCTCATTGACGTTTTGGACTAAAACACTACCTTGGGATTATGGGCTCACTCAAAGATACTCTGGATCATGTCACTGTGGTACATCAAGACATTCAAGACTTCTGGAATTCATTGAGGACATTCAATATTTTTGGACTTGTAAGGACACTGAGGATTATTTCAGATTTAATTCACAATATTGTGTCTTTTGAATTTTCACTTTGTATTCTAGGGAAACACTAAACTTGCTGGTTTTGCTTCTTTCTGTTACATAGCTTCAGACCTAGAGTTGAAACACTTGTAAACCTTGGAATAAAGTTGCAAAATAAAGCTACACCAAAATAATCTCACTTTACTCTGCTAATCCAGAATTTTGAAGAAAAAGTTTGAATAAGTATTTCAATTAAAAACTACTTTACAAAGTGACAAACAACCTAAATATAATTTACATGATGAAAAAAGCAAAGAAACATTGCAACCTTCTGCTAGATGGAGAAAAAGAATATTGATTTATGGAAAATAAATAGTACCTTCCTGGGAACTTTTATTTTAGATTCAGAAGTGACCAAGACTAAAGCTGATGAACATGAATTGTATGCATATATTTCAATACCAAGAAAAATATAAAAGAACTTCTGTGCATTCTTGAATACTATGATACATTAACATGTATTCTATACAACTAGCAAAACAAACTATTAATATTCATAAGTACTCACAAAAAGCAAAAACATGTATTATACTTGTGCCTCATCTTGAACCTTTTTCTATTAAATAATTTCATTTTGTAATTCATACAGGTGATGTCATTAACCTAATCTGATGACAGTGATGAAATCACATAACCAAGTTTGGATTTCGTTTTTATGACATTTACATGGCAGGAACAATACACATTTATTGTGTTTTATTTAGTATTCCTCTAATTTTTTTTGGTCAGCAGTCACTGATCTTATTACTGATGTATTCATTTAACTGTGCCTGGCTAGATGACACTGTTGAAGTGTTACCAGTGATATTATTTTATTGTCTAACTTTACTGGAATTTAATTACGTTTCTGACACTTAAATTCAGCTGGCTCAGTTTACTTTAAATCACTCAAGGTGCTACCATTGATCATTTGTTTGTTTTGATATTACGCATGCATGCTGATATCAGAATGCTCTGTATTTGTATATAAATTTGCTTTTTTAATACATCTGAGTTAATAATAGTTTTAAAAAAATATAAAATCAGAAACAAAATAAACATGTACAGATGAATGTTACATACTGTAACATAAACATTATGACATAGATCTATTTATCTTAAATGTTTGTAACACATTCTCACACACTCACACAACCCATACCCCCCCAACAAACAGCCTACATAAACATCATGACACAAACTTGTTTATATACTTTACATTTTTGTAATACTCTTTCACACAAACACTACTTACATATTCATGTCGAAACTCTGTTTATTTCCCATACATTTTAGTCACGCACACTCTTTCACACAAATACACACACATACATAACGACTCCTGTCTGTATATTTACCTTATATTTTTGTAACACGCACATTTTGCACAAACATTTATATTGAGATTCCCATGCTAATTCTTCTCTTCTAATGAACCCCGAATGTGAATTCTCAGGTCAACTGTCATTGTCAAGTGATTATTTTTATTATTATGCTTCATTTATTTTAGTTACATTCTGATTTAAGAAATAAAGAATCTTTATGTCTCGTCACTCACAACAATAAATTATTTGTCTATAATGACTTGCAAAGCCATGGATGCTTTTCCAGGATGTTTCCTAAGAGTGCTATGGTATGACATGATAAATTATGTCATGTTTATTTCATTCTTTATTACAAGGGTTTTATAGTTGGTAATGTTCCAGTAACACATATTAGGTACCCAGGGAAGGCACTTCAATGTGGAGTAGTCACCCATTTATGCGATTTAGAATTGTGTATCATTTTCATATTAACTATGTGTGAAACAAGATTAACCTGACATTTTTTTAAAAAGCACCTTCCCTGTATACCATGTAAGTTTAATTAAGAAAATCAAAATTTTGCGTAAGTTCTTAGTAAATAAAACTACAAATTTAAATAGTGAACAGGAAGGTCATATTCTAAACTCCTTTGAAAATCAGGTCAGAAAAAAGAAAAACAAAAATTTGTTCCCTTGCATAATGTGCAGGGCCTATTTTTTCTATTGAAAATTTTTGAAAAAGTGGGCATTATAGATAGTACTTTAAATTTACCTTAATAATCAACTGATAATTACTTATTTAATTCAAATATTGAGCAGCTATGGAAAATGTAAATCTAAATGCTAAATATTTGCACAGGCATATCTGTCTTCACTGATAGTTCCCCATATGATTTCAAACAGCACTTACCCTGAACTGTTGGCACATGATGTTACAGTAGATCATGGTCTTTTTTGTTTATAGCTGGGTGTGTGTTTTACAATGATACAATAGTTTCAAAATTTGTCATTCCCTTATGTGTAAGTGTAAAGGCATTATAAAACCAAAAACAATAGAATTTCAAGCAAAATAATAACAATGGGTCATGGGACAAAATGTAAATCAATTAAAAATTCCTAACTGTATATGGCTGAAAACAGTTAACTTGTCAAAGAGAGAAAGAAACTCCCTTTTGCAAAAAAAGCTCCTTGGATTGAAAAAAATCCATCAACTAGCTTCTAAGAAAAGCTCTGCACTGTGCCATGTTTGTAACTCTTTTCATTTCTCTTTCATGAGATTGTTTTACACAACAGAAAAGTCAATACATGTACACACTGCTAACAAAATACTACAATAACTTTCCCAAAAACTACATTATGTTATAATTAACTAAAGCATGGATTTCTTAAAAAAAAATTATCAAGTTACTGATTATTGTTGACAAATTAAAAGGATATATATATACATACTCACACACAAACACAGAATAAAACCTGTCTACAGCAGCCACCTATGGGAAAGGGCAAAGTGGCCTTTGTAGACATGTGGCTTCCGAAGGCAAGTTCAGCTATCAAATTTTATCAAATATGGTTCATGATAAAGTTATGAACCAAATAGCATTAGCATTATTATCATTATTATTATTTCACATGTATTATTATCTGCAGTAGAAGTATGCTACCAAGATATATGTATTTAGTCTGGTTATTTAGCAAACAGAATTTTTTTTAAAAAAACAAGTTCTACTCTTTACATTAATCCATCAAGTACATTAAATCATAAATATACCTTATAAAAGTCATTGATCCTTGTTTTGCACAATCTCCATGCACAATCTCCATCCCCATTTCAGGTGCAATGTATGAAACTTCCATCACTGATATCAGCATGTTTGATTGTCCACGATGAATCACAAACCATTTCAGTTTATGTACGTGTACATTCCTGTACTTTGTGTAACATCTGTTTATATATCTTTGGGCAGTTGGTATAATTGGGCATGAAAATAAGTGTTTACACTTAAAACATTGCTGGATTAAGATGTTGCTCAAAGTCACTGAGATCAAAAGACAGTCAGCTTTACATTGCAACCTTTGATGATTAGAGAATGAAAAAAAAGCTTCCTAGGGCTATTGTCATTAGCACCTAAACCATAAGGGATATCACTAGTATAGTGTACCTCTACTTGTAGATTACATGTATTATTTTCATGTATTATTTTTTCATCAGAGATGGCTTCAATTAGAAATAATATAAATAACAACAGATTCATCATATTGACAGGAAAAACCAAAGAAAATCAATTTAAAATAGAATTGCTTCGATCCTCTCCTGTAAGGAAAAAACTGCCTTGCTTTCGAAGCTACATGTCAATACCTTTGAGATTCACTGGATTATGTTAAGTACAATCAAAATATGAAACATTTAAACATCAATTCACATTACACTTTTATATATACCATGTCATGCTCATAAAACAGAAGTTTAATTTGCATACTTGGAGCTGTCACTGCTCAAATGTTCCAGTGACAGCAGAAGGCATGGTGAAACCACTGCTTGGTTAAGAAACACATGGCCACTGACTGCAGAAGACAGGTTACACCTGATTACATGACATTTATATAACAAATTTCCTGGGGGAAAATTAGAATGGCTGTTGTAACCAGATGACCACTGAACTCAGGTGACCATTAGGATCTACACACCATGCCCAATGCCTACCGGGGCCCCGAGTGGCTGAGTGGTCTAAAGCACTCTCCATTACGGATCACTGCCATCTCACCTCTGTCTGCATGGGTTCGAGTCTCGGCCAATGTGGGTATGTGAGAAAGCTTGCCAGTAGCTTCTCGTGGGTCGGTGGTTCTTTCCGGGGTTACCCGGGTTCTTCCTCCACCATTAATATTGGCCACCATGTATAGCCTATCGTGTGCTGAAAAATGGCGTTAAACCCTACAACAACAACAACAACAACAACCAATGCCTACCAATGCCAAAATCAATTTGCTCTGACAATCTGTACTTCATTTATAATCCATTTGCAAAACAAATTCATACAATTCAAAATTTATTGGTCAGAACTTTTGGTATAAAACTCAAGTTATTAAACAGAAACTGTTTTCTTTCTTTCAGTTGCAGTAAAATTGACCTCTGACCTTTTGACCCTGAAAAAGATAGGCTTCTTCCTTACCCCAAGTGCAAGTCATCCACAAAGTATTTTAACTGTAGATGGTGGACAACTAAAGTTATTGGGTGTAACCAAACTGTTAACCAATGGATGGACAGATGGAAAATAACAACATAATACACTTCACATGATGGCCAGCATATGTAAAGTATTACAAGTTTCTCAATATCAGTGATATTTTGCAAGCATGTAGCAGTACAAAAAGGTAAACTGACTCAAGCCTTATTCCTAACAAAGTCATAGATGATCATTTTTAAAAATTCAATTTTTGATGCAAAAACAAGTTACATGACTATGGAGCCAGGGATCAAGGCAAGGAAATCATCATTTCAAAGTAAAAAATTTCTTTAACCATGATAATATATTTTCATTAATCTTTCATGAATACAACCGATTGCCAAGTAGTTGTATCTTCCTAGATTATAAATGCTATAAACTGTTGGAGACAAAGAAAAGCTTTTGGCAAAATGGCATATTTCTATGAAAAACACTTTCTATATTGTAAATTCCTTTTCAGCTCTGGAGCACCTGTACCACTGGTACAGAGGGTGGATGAAGGAGAGGAGAACCAAGCACAGAAGGAAGATGTCAGTCTGTAAGATAGAGAACACATCCTAATAGATATAGTATGATCCTGAAAATGAAAATTTACATGTTAGGTGCAGTGATAAATGTCAGTATGAAAATGCGGGACTGATAGGAACTCTAAATGCATATAAGAGATTCCATGTTTAGCTCCAAATGCCATCCTATCTATTGGTGAAGTAGACTGGTTACCTCCCTTGACTAATGCACCCCTTTGTTTCAGAAATGAAAGCAATTCTACTGGTTCAAATGTTACCTTGGAAACATGAGATACAATGAAATCTCATACTATATTTCTAGGTATAATATGAAATTATCTTGATATAACACAGTCTTCAAAAATAATGAGGGCTATATTATTATGGTCACATCAATGTGGCATTATGTGAATATAGTAAACCATGGCAACTTCTGTAATGCTGTAATTAACTTTTTGTTATATAACATCAGTTTTAAAGTGTGACAACTTTTTTTGTGTGTTTAATTTTTTTTAAGTCAGAGCTATCCACAGTCTATACCATATTATTCTGTGTACAGTGAACATTTTTTCTGGCAACTTTTCCCATATTATGCCATGGGTGTGACTTGTATATGGGAATTTACATAAACTAAAAGTCATACAGGTGAATTGTATGGGAGCATGATATTCATGGTAACAATGCTTCTCTTTCCTCCCATCAATGTCTAAAAAATTGTTTTCAAGTAAAAATATTACGATATGAATTTTCAAGGTCAGATGGCATAAAGTATTTGAGCTTGTACAAAAAATTCAAATACTGGATACAAGATTAGCACCATTTTAATTTAGGACATACTAAATATCATTTGATACTGTTACGACACTATGGTCTTAAAGAATCAGAAAAGAGCAAAAAGCAACAAGTTTAGTAAGATTCTACAAATGATTTATACCCCTAGAATACAAAGTGAAAATTTAAAAAGAAATTACAGTAATGTGAATTATATCCCAAATAGTCCCAAAAGTTCTATCTCATGTCCCAAAGTATAGAGTATTCCAGATGAGTTTCAGTGGTGTTCATGTTCCAAATGAATTCCAATCTTGAATGTGCTGATGTTCCAATAGCCTGGAACTATTTGTTGTGCTAACAATCTTAATGTATCACAATGATATAATCAAGAATGTCTTTAAATGAATTCAAAATAATCCCCTAAACAGTGATTCGGTCCAAAAAGAATCAATGAACACTCTAATTCCAATGAACAATTTAAATAAATAAATCCTCAAATTGTAACTGTACACAACTAAAAACTTTACACAACTAAAAGACTGATTCCACTACCAATACACAATAAGAGGACCAGGTTGAGGGTCAAAAGTTCATTTCCAGAACATTCAAAGTTGTAAACAAGGTCAGGTCTTTTACTAAAATTTTAGTAAAGAACATGATAATCAAGCAGACTAGGAATTTCTAAAGGGGAAAACCAATGTTCTGAACTCAGAACCATGTAAACATGTTTACCTACAAGTAATAATGATCTTAATATATAATCTACAATCATGAAAAAAAAACATTAAACACACAACATAGATATACATAATATCTTTTGGTGAAAATTCCATTTGACTATGACCATTCATTCAGGAGCAGCGATAACATTTTCAAGATGGCTGCCACTGTGGATTTCAGATCAGCATTGTTTTCATTTAGAACCAAGTAAACACAATAAAAAGTCTTTTGGTGAAAACCCCATGTCTATAAGACCATCCATCTTGAAGGAGCAGAAGTAACAAGATTCTGAAACTATCCACCATTGTGGCCATACTGGAGAACAGATCAGTATCAGTTTCTTTAGAACAAACTATATACCATAAGAATTCTTCTGGTAAAAACCCCATGTCAGTATGTCTTTCCATTGATGTGTAGTAGCCATAACACGATTTTCAAGATAGCTGCCATGGCAGATATATTTTATGTCAGATCAGCACGATTTTCATTCATGTTCAACAGGATATCACAAGTTTTTTTTGAGTAAAACCCATATTAATTGACCATCCTTCAAGGAGGAATAGCAATAACAAGATTTTCAAGATGGTCACTGTGGCAGCTATACTGGAGGTCAGTGCAGCACCATTTTCATTAGGACCAACTAGACATCAAAAGAAGTCTTTTTCTCAAACCCCACGTCAATATGACTTTCTGTGCAGGTGGAGTAGCCATAACAAGATTTTCAAGATGGCTATCTATCTTTTGATGGAAGATGAGCACTATTTGTAGGTTTTCCACCTGGTTGCTATGGAAGCCACAACCAATAAGAGGAGATCAACACAATTCTGGCACAGCATATTCTAAGGAATATTCCCCTCAAGTTTTATCAAAACCAGCCAAGTCAAAAACAGGGTTTCTATCTGGATGCTATGGAAGTCTCAAAACTGCTAGAGAAGCCACTAAGCAGTTTTTAACAGGAAGTTAACTGGCTCCATTCTGGAGAACAAGTAGAAAATACATTTTTCTGATGATGCTATGGAAGTCAAAGCAGATATAATTCTGACAGTGTGTCTTAAGAAACATCCTTATTCCTACAAAATCTACATCAAAAATAGATCAGCTGTATTGGAAAAGAAGTTGAAATTAAGTTTTCCTTATGGCTGTTATGAAAGCCACAAAACTGTCAGATACGCATCTGAGACAAAATTATGACAGATGAAAGAATATTTCCAATAAAACATTTGTAACAAGTGTAATAAAAACTGGCTCAGCCATTTTGGAAAAGTTGAAATAAGTTCTCCATATGGCTGCTTCAGAAGCCTGCATTAGCCACTTTAAACAACTGTGGCAGAGCATGTCCCAAGGAACATCCTATCAAGTTCGAGCCAAACAATTCAGCATGTTTTGAAAACAGGTAAACAATAATCAGTGTGGATGGATGGACAAATGGTCATGCCATAGGCTTACATGACCTGCAGCCAAGATACCTTAAACTAAAGTCAGTGAAAATCCTCCTGTGTTGGGCTAAAATCTCCTGAAAAAATTGTTTACATTTCCCAATTTTAATTTGAGGCTGTCACATATACAGAAATAAGCAACCATATTTCTGATCCATCTGACAAATGACAACTCTGCCTAGCTGAATGTCTTGTATAGCCACACCTCACTATAAAATCCCTGAATATAAAGCAGTCCCTCATAGAACAATGACATAGTTTTGGATCCAATTAAAATGTGTCAGATTTGTTTTATAATTTCTAATTTATTTCCCTTATAGCTTTACATCTTGAGTTTTCCGAAACAATTAAAATGAGGTTTATCATTTTTGAATACCTTAGTTTTAATAATCTGTGTTTTAATATGACACAGCCTTGTCAGACCACACCTCAGTATCACACAGCTTTACTTATAACAAAAGTCACTTGCCATAGCTATACTTGTAACAAAAGTCACTAGTACATTTCTGACGAACAGTATTACAGACAGGGAGAACTGTATATGCTTCTATTTTTTTTGTACTTCATAAAAAAAGGTATTCTGATTGGCTGATAAACCTGCCATGAAACTCATCTCTGTTAAGATATCACCTGTCTTAAACAGCCAGTTTTAAAAGTCTTGTAAACCAGTTTATTGTAAAAAAATAAACATTCAGCAATCATATGTCATCAGAGGAGATTTGTCTTGTTTAAATAAATACATAAATAAGACATATTTAATTAAATTTCATATCAAAACCAGATATACTAAACAAACATGATGCAGCTAAATTGATAACAAGGAAGGATGAATTACATTTTGAAACTTTCTTACAAAACATACATTTGCTTATAAGTAGAGTTCAACTACAAACAACACAGATCCAGATCTGCCAATGCACAATGCACTGGCAGACCAGGGCCTTTGTTCTTCTTATTAGTTCTGACAAACTGTACAGACCCAGATCTGCCAGTGCATTATGCAACATTAGATCTGGGTCTGTGCAGTTTGCTGTTGGACTTGACTTATAAAGAAGTAAATACAGTAAGAAAATAGCAATACCATTGCATGTAAAATGTCCAGAAGAATACTCACATGGAGAGGGGCTCCCACATAGGTTTCAGCCCATGTGAAGAATGCAAACTGTAAAAACCCAAACACACCTCCACAAATAATCATGATTCCATAAAGCAGGCCAAAATACTCACTCGGAAACCTGGAATAAATTATACATACTATATATACACACATAAAAACATAAAAACAAAGTAGAACAGGATTCATTAATTCGTGTGCACCTGCTTGATATTTTAAATAAACTTATTATGTTCAAAATCCATAATGAAATGGTAATTAACAGTAACAACAGAGCCATAACAGCCACAATCTGACTCCATAAATGAACAAAATTATATATGAATAAGTAATATTGTCAAAAAAATCTATTTCTGTAATCAGAAAGACAAATGAAAACTGAATATTGAACCCTGCTAATCTAGACACTTCTCTTCCCTGTTTTCTTGTGAATTAACAGGGATTATGTATTAAGAAATTGCTTAAAGAATCATGGACAAAAATCCCATCCCAATAATTGTTCTATTTTGCTGTGCATATTCTTGGAAAGACACTTTCATCCCATTTTCATATAGTCTATAAAATGCTGAAAGTGCTATCAAAAATCATCAAAAAAAATCATTTATATTTTGAAACATTTACAGACCTGCCTTCTCAGTAATGCAGTTGATTTTTCCCATAATTTGGGCCAGTTTTCAGTAAGTGTACCAAAATATAATGTACTGCTACTGTCAAGCTGGAAACAGGCATTTAAAAGTCCAGAAGTGTGATTCAAGACTGATGTACTGATGGTAAACATCAACTCAAATGTTTGAAGAGTTTACTTTACCCTTAATTACCTCCAGTACAGTTTCACAAACTGCAGTTCCAAAATACTACCGAGCTCAATCGTTTCTTGATATCTCTCAACTTGACATAATCCTTTAAAAAGTAGCCATGATGGCAATCATCACTCCCACCATGTGACATACTCAAATCAACACATGATGTCCACTAAATACAATTGTTACCCTTCCTCCTTTTTTCCCCATAGGAATTTGAACATTCCAATTTATTCTTCTGTACTATTAAAACTTTTTAAGATGTTTATTTGACTTTTTGTCCTGAACTCTTGCACATTGGACGCCATTAAAAAAAAATAGCTTGATCATGCAGATGTTTTGCTGCATAAAATATGCGCAGTTTAAAATGTCCGAGGTACTCAAAGATAAAGCTAGTCGGGCTCCCTGAACAATTCCACTGAATCTAATATGAAATGCGGATCATAATCAACACGGACAAGCCAGATTTTACAGCTAACAATCATATTTCCTTTATTTGTGTTTTTATTCCACAAACCTGTATTTAAAGAGAAATTTTGGTAAGACTTATGGCAAAATTGTAAGGGTTGGCATTTCTGCACTTAGATATGCAATCCAGATTTACCTGACATCAATGTATATTTCTACAGATAACTGATATAAATATGTCACTGTTAAACATCATACAAAGATCTGATACCCTGCAAGATTCATCTTTTTCCCATTGTTATTTTCCTCTTCTGATAGAGG
This sequence comes from Megalonaias nervosa, assembly GCA_016617855.1. NCBI lineage: Eukaryota > Metazoa > Mollusca > Bivalvia > Unionida > Unionidae > Megalonaias > Megalonaias nervosa. Next base: position 74,026 of record JAECUM010010819.1, on the reverse strand, counting down.
GATGAACAGACAGTAGGTAAGTAGATTTATAAATAGATTGATAGATACACATATATAGACAGACAGATGAACAGATAAACTCACAGATGGTCTGATGGACAGATATCTCGACAGAAGTATATGGTTACTGCCATGAGAGATACAGATCTAGACAAAAAAAAAAAAAATATATGACCTACATAGAACTGAGGAAAGCAGCTGCCATGCTGTACAGGAAGGACCTAAAGAGTGTCATGATGATAAAAATCAAGTACAGCAGACTCTGCACTGGAATCAAAACCAAAATTGATAACAGGACAGCCAGGGAACTGGCTATTGCTAAAGGCAACACAGCAGGCATCAGATTTTGTCGCAGGCTTGATCGGGTATCTGTAAGGAATAGAGTATCAAAATTTAGTCATATATCAAAAAGGGCTTTTCAATTCAAAACTTCTCATGACATTTTATAATATCTTCCTATCCTTGATGATTTCAAGGCGTGTGTGTGTGTGTGTGTGTGTGTGTGTGTGTGTGTGTGTGTGTGTGTGTGTGTGTGTGTGTGTGTGTGTGTGTGTACACATACATACATATATGCAGATGGATGATATGAAATAGAAATAGGAAATAAAGTTCTTATGTTTAGAGTTATATGATAATCCAAACAAATAACCATCTCTACTGTAGGATCCTCCTCTTTGATTCTTCCAAACATACTTAAACAGTGTGGGAGAAAGTTGAAGTCTACAATTATATGCCCCTCCAACACTGTAGTCAAGTCTTTGCGAAGGTTCTGGTTTCAAGTGATTTTTTTGAAGATGTGACAATGATGGTTGGTTTGTTCCACAAAATCTAATTCTTCATTGGAAGTTTCAATTTTTGTTTGACCTTCTTGGTTTTTCTGGGTTTTATCAGTTTGTTCACTAGAATCATCATATCCATGTAATTTTTTCCAATTTCACAATCTGTGAATGATATTGGGGTAAAGGCATTATTTGTCATTCAATATCTACCTCTTAGTAAAACACTGCAGAGTTTGCAAATATCACGTGACTGAAGCAAGTGCTTACGGGAATCGCCATGACAACAAATTTAACAAATGTTAAGAAAACAGGAGTGGAAGTTACCTGAATATGTTCCTTGAATTTGTGTCATACTTTTTCACTGAGACAACCACAATTCAGTCGCACGCCTATTGTATTCTTAACCTCTTACCCAAGAAACATAATAGGATAAAATAAGTATATAACTGGAGCTTTAGACTGGTATAATGAATGGGACATCAAATAATCTAAATTTCTGCCACAATGGCATATCATCAAAAACAAAGAATATTAAACTGTATTTTGGATTTAATTTCATTACAAAAATTTTACCATTCCATCAAGATTGTGATAAAATGATGCTATTTCTGGATTGCTATGTCCGGTCAGCTCCACTATTGTGTGATCCTACTTCTAATTCAACCTTAATCCTAACTACACACGTAATAAGACAGATATGTCATTGTGACCTACTTTCACCCTCTATGAGGATAACAAAGATATTAATGCCTAACCTATGATGACAACAAAGATGTTAATGCCTACCCTATGATGAGAACAAAGATGTTAATGCCTACTCTATGAGAACAAAGATGTTAATGTGCTCTCTAATGACGAGAACAGAGATTTATGTGCCTTTTCTAAGATGAAAAGAAAGATGCTAATGCCTACTTTAATGATGAGAATATGTCAATGCCTACTGTATGAGAACAAAGATTATAATGCCTACTCTATGATGAGAACAAATATGTTAATGCCTACTCTATGGTGAGAACAAATGTTAATGCCTACACTAATGACAAAAATATAGATTTTAATGCCTACTCTAATGGCAAGAATAAAGATGCTGTCAAAAAGTGAGGTCCATCTGATGAATATGCTGCACAGACAAGACTAAGATAGGGGATCATAAAGATGGATTCATACTTGCAAAGCATCTCTTCTGCCAGTCATAGACAACTCCAGTGATGAAGGAGGACAGAAGACCACCCATCATGATGTAGAAACAAATGTTGGTGAAGTGGCTCACTGAAAGGTAAGGACATGCAAACCATATTAAATAAGATGCTATGATTTCCTCTTTTGTATCAACAGTTTTTTTTTAAATTTCTTTTCTAATATCTACAGGCAGCCATTGAAAATATTTTAGAAATATTCAAGTTGTATTCAATCTAAAAGGCACAAGATATCCAGTGAAATCTGTATATAAATGCTAATTGAGGGACATTCTTTTTACAAAGATGAAACGTGTGAAAAAATTTTAGAGGCTGCTGCTTCATACATGGTGTTGTGATCAGGTATCTCGTGTATAGAAGCATCTTTTGTGATCGGGTTTCCGTTTGAGGTTTCATCTGCGACTGGGTGTCCTATATATGGAAGTGTCAATTGTAATCAGGTTCTCTGTACATGGCAGTGTCATTTGTGATCAGGTATCCTGTATATGAAAGTGTATTTTGTGATCAGGTGTAATGTATATGGATGTGTCTTTTGTGGTCATGTGTACTTTATTTGGAACTATGCATCGTAAGATATCCTGCATTTGTCCTTTGTGATCAGGTGTCATGTTTATGGAAGTTATCATTTCTGACAAGTGTATTGATCTGGTGTCTTTTATATAAAAGAGTCTACTAAGCGGAACTGTGTGCTATGGCAGATTTTGGTGTAAATGGGTCGCAAATATATCAAGCCAATCAGTCAAGAAATACATGATCAGAAGCCAACGTGAATATTGTTCTAGAAAATGAAATCACACCTGGTCTGACATTAATAAAACTTTTTAACCTGTAAATGTATTAAACTCAAAATTGTATACCCCTCTAAATTCCTATTAATATCAAGTTTAAGGTCTGTATCTTGATATATAGTCTCAAATTCACTTGCTCTTTTGAAATTTAAGATCTAATGCAATTATTCTACTGTGCTTTACAAACGATCAGCATGCGAAGTTTGAGCTGTGATCTACACATAAAGTTTAAAAATTTTATGACGAGGACCTACAATTAACAGCTATTTATACATCTGAGAAATCTACTGACATTCAAGGAGTGATTCAAATCAACAGGTCACCTATTGCTCTTTTCAAAATGTAATACAACTTTTAAAAACGCAATACAAATACAAAGTGTCCATACACTGCTACTTCGCTGGTAACACCACTGCTGACAAAATAATGCCTATGCTTTGCTGACAACACAGCTATGTTAATGCAACAAGATGATAATGATGATGACAAATAAGACAACTATAACAGCGAGGTGTGTAACGCAAAACTTAATTTAGATTATGTGCTCCTACTTCATGCATTTATAAATAATTACCCATTTTATTGTCTTTATTCAGGACCCTGTTTAGGTATGGGTTGAGTGTCCCTATCACATAGTAGAACCTCAGCTGTAGAATACATAGCCAGAATACATGGATGATATAGAGTGGTTGTCTAACACAGCTCATCAAAGTGGGTAATTCTTTCTTCTCATACTTGTTTTCTTTGAGGACTCCTGTCTTCTCATCTACTACATCACCTATGAAATGCAATCAAATCACTATTGTCAAAAAATAAAATGCAGAATATGTATTTTGAGTGAATAATGTGGTTTGTAGGGTTCTGTGATTAATATTTAAAACATTTGCTAATTTTTGTACACGTATGATAGAACACCATTCTACATTTGAATTTGACTCATAACTGTTACTTGAACTGCCCAGAAAAATAATTAAACAGAATTTACAATTATCACCTGCATTGGGCTGTCAAATACATGTATATAAGAAAAATTAAGAAAACAACTTTTCATTGTACAATGTTTTTAAAAAAAATAACACTTACCCAACCACAATGCATTAGAAGTACATCCACTACATCATAAATGCAGCTGTCTCAAGATAAGAAAGACACTCACCACATCATCTGGCTTGTTTTCACAGCAATAGAAGATAAAAGATGAGAGTGGTCTCCCCTTGAAAAGAGGGCTTGGCAACTCCTCAATCACCAGTTGCTGCTGGAGCAGATGTGCATGTTCATACAGCGATGTAACTGCTTAGATGGCTTGGAAGGGGTGTTCCCATATTAAGATCTGTGTCTTATGATCTGGTAAGTATTATTTAAATAAAATGATTTCTTCTTTAAATACCTTACCTGATCATAATAAATGAGAATAGGGAAGATTGTTGTTGTTGTTGTTATAGGGTTTAACGCCATTTTTCAGCACAAGATAGGCTATACATGGCGGCCAGTATTAATGGTGGAGGAAGAACCCTGGAAAATCCCGGGAAGAACCACCGACCCACGAGAAGCTACTGGCAGGCTTTCTCACGTACCTACGTTCGCCGAGCCTGGACTCGAACTCACGCAGACAGAGGTGAGATGGCAGTGATCCGTGACGGTCAGCGCTTTAGACCACTCGGCCACTCGGGGCCCCGAGAATAGGGAAGAAATGGATGGAATTAATCCTATCTTCCCAGAGTTCCTGGTTACAGCCTCCTAACACATCTGAAGTAGATTCAAGTCTCTAACAAGATACGGGCTAGGGTTAGGATGCGGTTAAAGAATGGATGCAGTTTAGCGGAAAAAATATTGCTTCTACAGATCCAGCAAAAGTATGGGTTGATTAATATTGAGGCAAAGAACATGGGTTGATTAATATGGAGTCTATCTCACTGATTCTGCCTGCTGTAACAGGAGTGTCTAGTGAGCAGATCTTGTATAATAGGTGGGTTAGTGAGACAGTGGTTCAAAGGGTGCTTTGTTCAGCAACATCAGAACCCATTTTGGATTGTATTTGGGGCAAAGGACCAAGGGCTTTGGTCAAGAACAGTGAATATTTTGCAAGGTCCATGGTCTTTGTTCTCCATTCCGTGAGATTGTAGAAACGTCACATGAATGCCACAAAAAAAGAAACGTAGCCCCCAAATGCTAAAGGAAGAAGTTAGCTATCTGAGGCACCTAGGTTGTGTATGGAGATATGTAAATTTGCTCATACCATCAAGAGAAAACTCCATTCCCTTGTAAGCATTTAAGGTAATGGACCTTTTTGCATAAGCATTTCAGTCCACTTGTTTGGAAAACCTTTTCTTTCTGAAGGCTTCTTTAATATGCCATGCATGCAAGTTGAAAATCTGAGTTCTAATGAAAAGTGCAGTTGTTTCAGCAGGCAAGAAGGCATGGTTTTCTTGGAAATCTCCGTCAGGTGCAGGAGGTGCTTGATTCATTATTCTTCCCACCTGAGAGGAACTATTAGGGTTGGTTGGCACATGGATTCTTTCACTTTCTGCATCATTTATGGAAACGGGGGGGGGGGGGGTCAACTGAATTATGTATGTGTTAGGACCTTTCCAGTTCTGGGAAAGGTCATTGTCGGCAAAGGCTTCAAAATCTGGGACCAGTGAGGCAAATGTTCTCTGCACTGAGGTCCACAAGATACTGACCCCTGGGGATGCAGATAGGACTGAAGTGTGAGGGGTGATGAGACAATTCCAAAGGGAATAGCTGATTAAGGTGGGACAGTGAGCCTGCCAAGGATGTGGTGGAGTTCAATATGAATTTGATGACACCATCTGAGAAAATACTAAACCTGGGAGTAAAGGTCTCAGGACTTGTTTCCCAATGTCTTCTGATGCATCTGATGACAGCTGAATTGTCAACATGAATGAAAAAAAGAAGCTTTTCAAGACAAAATCACCTGCCACAATGAAAGGCATTCACTATGGCCTTCATCTCCAGGAAATCGATGTGCAAAAAGCACACCTCTAAAGGTCAAATCCCACCCACTTCTGGAAGGTAGGACAGGAATTGGGCACCCAAGACAATCATGCTGTCATCTGGACAGTGATTTCTGACAGTTGATCCAGCAGGTGTGTTTCTATAAGACACAAACACTGTTCAGGAAGGTTCCAAAATATTCCATATGAATGAAGTGTTGGGATGGAATGATAACAAATTTGTCCCTGTTGACAAGGAATCCAAGGTGAATAAAGAGCAAGACATGGGATAACATGTCTTGATACATCACCTGATGTTTTTTATACAATGTCATCCAAGTAGTTCAATAGTAAGGATTTGGAGGTTGTTCTGAAGACAATCCTTGAATCTTGTGAACAGACTGAGGCTAAATGAACTGGTACACTGTGATCCTGCATGCAAACTTCAGGAGTTTCTAGGATGAAATTTGAGGGGTCTAAACTTACTGGTGTTGAGAACCAAGTTTGCATTGTTATTCCAACTTGTGTGCCCAGATGTGTTGGTTGAGCAATCTTATATCTATGACTAGACAAAGCAAAGGTACAATAAACAGTATCAAGCAAACTTCATGTATCTATATGCATCTCATTCAATGAACATCCACCCATCTACTGCATAACATTCAAATAAAATCATCAATATGCATATATATTTTTGTTCATAATAGGCAGATGAAACTGTAAAGTAAAGTGTGTCTGCTATCTGGCAATTTACTAGTCAATTCTGGATATGATCTCTTGGTAGAAATGTATCTATGTTAAAAGTAACAAAATAGTTCCAAACATTTGGACCCTTTATGTATTTTCTTGCGATAACTTGCTAAACTCAGTCAAATATGTCTTGATTGTAAAAATGTGTTAATATATGTTGTAGCAAAATACAAAAGGACCCATACACATTGGAGCACTTCTGTTGCCAAATCTTCAATTTCAGAAGTGCTTAGTTTCTGCACATTGTCAATCTCTTCATTTTGGGGGGTCAGTGTGTTTTTGTCTATTTTAGGATTTTTAACGTAGCTTTAACAATTTTAGTAATGTAGCTATGATGTCTGCAGTGTTGCAGTTTATAGTGATGTCTAGCAATGAGGCATCATGCCACAGACATGTAGCATTATGTCCCACCCTGTCACATTATCCAGACATCGGGGTTCAAACCCATGAACTCCCTCATCCAAGGCAGATGCTCTAACCACTAGGCCACTGGAGCAGTTTGTTTATACATTGTGAACAAAATTAATCTTACAATAATGCCAAGAAAATGACATCTACAAAATTAATCTTGCAATAATGCCAAGAAAATGACATCTGTTAATGTAGGTGCAACTTTAAATTTTCACACATCTGAGGCAATGCTTACTTTTATTTCCATTTAGGAAGAAAGTACACATATGCATTTGAATGTACAAAGAGTCATTGCAGGTGTATCTCTATTGAATTTCACCTGCAAAGTATTTCAGTGACAGATCTAAGTGACTCAGGATGTGCATGCAGGACATATTAAGATGTAAACATGGAATCTAGCAGTATGTTTTTCACATAAATTTTGGCAAGAGAGTACTTGAGTATGTCCAGATACACCCTTGTATTCATTTTGTGAAATGAATGTACCTCCTTCTTTTGACCTTTTCAGCAGCTCTATAGTGACATCTTTCTCATCTGCTACTTCTGGGTTTGTCCTGGTGGCCTCCTCTTTGGGGATGAAATCTTTAGGAAGGAGGATAAAGGTGCTGACAAGGACCAAAGAATGCAAGGCTGTGAGGAAGTAGTATGAGTGCTGACGAGCAATTCCAGATTCGTATGCTATCTGCAATAATGAAGTAATCAACATACATAAACTTTAAGCTAAAAAAAGATTTTGAAATCTTTCATTTCTTCACTGAATAACAGTCAATCTGCTTCAAAGTTCAAAAATTGATTTCCAGACTTTCAAATGAAAAGGAAATGATTTCCAAACTTTCAAATGAAAAGGATTTTCATTTCACCAATCTGATTTTCAGCACTGAAAAAGTCAAAGAAAAGAAAAATCAAATAAGTTTCCACTTTTATATTAAAACATGCTTAATAAAAATATTAAATCACATTTAGGAATGTTTTCTTCAATAATAAGCATCCCTACCCCCATATGCTTGAACTAGTACAAAATCTTCAAGGATGGTATCCACCCCTACCAATGATACACACACTTCTATAGTTTACCTGGCTGGCACTGTCACCCACTTTTACACAATTAACAAGGCCAGCACACCCCTTCACACACACACAATTTTACAAAATTTCAAAGACTGACACATGCAGTTCCCCAAAAGAGATTATAAAATAATATGGGCCCCAGGTGGCAGAGTGGTCTAAAGCATTCACCTTTACCAATCACTGCCATTTCACCTTCATCCATGTGGGTACAGTCTCAGGCTCAGCCAATGTGCGTTATTTGAGAAAGCTGCCAGTAGCTTCCTGTGGGTCAGTTGTTCTTACGGGGGTTTTCCCGGGTTCTTCCTCCACCTGTTATACTGGCTGCCATGTATAGCCTATCCTGTGCTAAGAAATGGCATTAAACACAAAACAACAACAACAAAAAAATAATAAATTTAATCCAAGTCAGTGATTATTTTGTATGATGTCCCCAAGACTGTCATCCTGAACAAGCATTTCTGGACAATGATCTTCAGGATACAATATCAGTTATGGAATTAAACTTTCATAGCATGCGTATTATGCCAGAACTTTTATGTACAAATACATTTTGTGAAACCAACTGCTGATACCATAGACAAATGACAAACAAATTTTAATTAGAATGGTCAAATATTGTATTTGTGATGGAGATGATGGATGGAGGATGATACTGAATGAAAGCACGAACTGTGCAAAGTTGTTGTTCATCTTCAGTGTTTTAAAATGAATTACCGTATATACTCACGTATAAGCCAAATAATTTAGGAAAAAAATAAAGGCCTGAAAGAAGGGGGGGGTCGGCTTATCCCCGGGCCAACGTCTAAACTTTACAGTTTTTAAGTCTTTTTGTTGACTACTGTAAAGGCTGTAAATATTGGGACACGAAAATATAATGTTTTTCTGTCCTAAGACATATGCATGTAAACAAAATCATTTTCAGTGACCCGACACTTATTAAACTGTTATCAAGTACAATGATTGATTTTGTTATTATTTTGTATGTGCATATTTTCTGATTTCTCCAACACGAAATTAAATAAAGGTAAATACAGACTTCATAATTCGTGAGCCTGTTGAGTTTACCCGGGAGACCAGGCTGAACTATGATGTACAGTACTTACACAGTGCAAAGCATGCATTGCGTCACTTAAATCCTTATTTATTCCCAAACATATTAGATGCAGATTTTGCTTTATTCATTGTTTCAACCAAATTGCATTCTTCCAGATAACATTTCAGCTAGTGCCTTAATAGCTGTTTCAATTACGTTGAATTACCCGCTCACGAGTTACTCATTTTCAATGATATAAGTGATCCTACAAACTGAGTTAATATTTATGAAAAGGTACGCACATTTGATTGTACAAGGCACATAACCAGCATAACTTACATGTTCACGAAGAGTGATAATAATAAAGGCTAAAATTCTCATTATAGATTAACTATGATCATCATCAATCTATGTTAGTTTTGTGTTTTGGCTGAACATCATAACTTTCCACACAATTTAAAGCTTGATGTTTCAGTGTCTCCTTTGTTGTTAGTTGATGGATTTGTCTTTCATCTTCTGACAGCAATATAGGCCAGTTAATCATTAAAACCTGAAACTGGCTTGTGTTAAGAGGGAATTTTGACCGGCAACTATACCAGTACATTGATGTATAATTGCCTTTCATGCCATGATATTAGCACAATTACCGTAGTTTTGTAAAACAGGGTGTAAGGCGTACCCGTCAACTTTTCAAAAGCCAAGCAGGGAGACTGAATTAAAAAAATTGAGAGTTTGGGCCCTAAAATTGGGAGGTTTTTCGTGGCATTTTTTAAGCTTAGTTTTCACTAAATAATGATCGATCTTCCGGGTCAAATATTGCCGAATTCGCAAAGGATGCACGATTGCTCCCTGTGACACGCCTTATTTCCCCCACCCCCCTACATGCTCTATTTTCATATTCTGGTCAGCTGTGGTCAAACTGCACAATAGCTAAAGGTTAGTCTTAAATAAACAAGCAAGAAAGCCAGCGAAACTAATTAAAAGTTAATCCTTATCGATGCAACTGTTTTGTGAAAACGACAGGCCCTCCGTAATGATTAAAAGAAACAATGTTCTACACTGTTACGCAAGCACCAGCAATTGACTGACAAATAAAGGATTGCCTATTTTTGTTGAACTTGGGTACCTAAAAAAGCAGCCTCACGGTACCGTACATGTGGCAACTATTTTCCCCTCGTTTTTATATCTGACCTTATTCCCTTATTGTCAACTCGAAAGGCATTTAGTATTGCTTACTATAAAACAAATGTATTCTTCATTAGTTTCTTGAGGACACATATGCTGCGTGATATGTATTTTCATTCCTTCTTTTAATTTTACAATGGTAATTGTCTTTGGTATATATGGTATAAAAATGCCAGGTGCTCATGCATGTAAGTTTCCTTGGTGGGAATGGAACTACAGCATATGGAGCTACAGCATTCATGGTGATCATAACTGGGATTGAAATTAATTGCCGACAATTTTATTGTTGTGGTTTATTTTTTGTTCTGGTTTATTTTCTGATTTTGTATTGTTGTAGATGGAAAAAAAACAAAACAAAACAAAACAAATTTACGTGAATAATGTTTAAACATCCTATTTAGTGAGGAAGCGAATTTTTTCTAGTAATTATTTCATCACGACAATATTCACTGGTGATACAAAAGAACATAGCTTCTATGGATTGCATATGATATATCTGTTTATGTAGGACATTTCTTTTTTTAGGAGAAATGAAAATAGAAGACAGTGTAATAATAGGGAGGTCTCTGCAAAAATCGGGAGATATTGTGATATTGGGAGCTAGGCGTGGAGTGACCTCAAAATTCAGGAAATTTTTTTTTTTCTTTCTCCCGGCCTGAGAGTTGACAGGTATTTTCGAAGGATTATTTCTAAAACATCATTATTGTATTTTGGAGATATTATTAAAGTTTAGTGCAGTGGTGCCCATGATTCGACTTCAAGGAATGTACTTCATTCAGCGGAATGTGCTTCATTCAGCACGTGTTCAAACCTACAATGTACATGCAGTGGCGCCATTACGTAAATAAGTTCAGTAGCCTAATTGCGAGCACTGAATCAGTCCGTATTGTTGTTCGTTGTGTTGTCATATAGGGATCAAAATTTAATGAGTAAATGAGTTAGATTTCAAGGCAAAATAAAAAAAAACGTAATTACTGGTACACTGATATAAAATGTCCAATGTAATAATGCATAAATAAACAATAATTGAGTTATACACAAATCTAAATTAGGCAGAAACAATAAGAAAACAGAAAACTAAATTACTTTTCAAACAAGTTTATACCATTTCTTGTTAATAATCATACATGCCAAGCCGGAGATAAGTATATGTGTACTTTTAGTTAATATAAGTTTGCATTTAGAACTTACCGCGTGCATCCTGTGATGTCTCGGAGTTGTGGGTCGGCTTATATGCGGGTCATGCACTTTTTAGTGTTTATACCTGTTTAGTTTGTGGGGTCGGCTTACGCGAACGGGCTTATACACGAGTATATACAGTATGTGCTTAACAGAACATGACTTTGTGTCAAATGTCAAAACTGAGTATTCTCAAAATGCTTTTAGAAATATGAAATTATACATTAATGATTGGCTTTTTTTAATGATAACCAAATGATTGATTGCATCCCATGAAAACTGAAAATCATTACATGTTTCAACTTGTTTGTGTGTCCATTTGTTTTGCATCTGTTTATTGATGGGTGTATTGGTTTATGAAACTACAAAAAGATGGTTGAAATTTCAATGTTTTATTTGAAGAGAAAGAGGAAAAGTCAGGAATTCAGTCTCATGTGATTGACATGAATAGTGATGTGATTATGATTTTTAACGTAGCTTTAACAATTTTTCAGTCATATCGCTACGATGCCTGCAGTGTGGCAGTTTATAGTGATGATTGACATGAATAGAATGTGATGTATTAGGATATCCTCAAGCACAAAATGAGACATGCCTTCATAATTATGTGGAAAGAACAATGATGTTCGGTGCTAGTTTGCATGGTAAAGGAATCAAAATAGTGGATCACATGAAAACGGATAGCCAATATTGTGAGAACATACCATTAAACAGCAGACATAAACATCATGAAGGGCATAAAAGATATAAAAAAACGTTCTTTTCTATGATATCCAAGGTTATTATAAGTCGATAATGATTTTATTTTATTTCTGAATTATCTCTGAAATCACTGTTCTTAGAATCTGCTTCAGAAGCTGTTATTAATGTACACCCCTAGAATACCAAAGATATCCTTGCCTCAGCATAATGGAAAAGAGTCCATGTCAGTGGAAGAATACTTGTCTCAGGATATATGGTGATCAAATGGAATAACATGTCAAAAATCTTTTTGATAATTAAAAATCATTATGAAATTTTGAATCATTATGTTAAAAAGATCTCACTAATAATTTCACTGAATACTTTTTAATTATTTCAAAACTAAATGGTCACTGATGAAAACAAATAATTATACAGTAGAACTTCGATTATCCATCACCCTATTAACTGTCAGCCTCTGTTAATGGTCTGGACACTGTACAACAAAATATTAAAAACAGATACATGTACATATGCAGATATTATGATTTTTTGATGACCCGGTCTATTGTATAATATTTATTACGTACATATTCTATTATCCATCTATTCTCATATCCGTCATGGTCTTGGTCCCACACCCTGACAGATAATCAAAGTTCTACTGTATTAACAATTATATTACATAGGTAAATTCAGTGAAAAAGTTTACTCTTACCAAATAAGAATTTAAAATATGTATATAAAGATTTTGTCAAGAGTAGAACAAATATACCTATTGGAAAACATCAAGCATAGTCAAGACAATTAAGGTGCTAGACAAGTGATCAAACCAGAATACCAAATATTATGATTTAAAAAAGAGATGATTTCTTTGGAAATGACAAGTTTGGTGATCAAATTAATTTTTCATTTTGATTGCAAATATCTACTTTATAAGTCTCGTTGTGTTTCAAAATAACCAAAATTTACACGATACAAAAGTGATGTTATATACTACAAAAACCTGGAAAAATATTTAGCAAAGCATCAGAAAAAGTGGACCCTAATACTAGAGCCAATCGTTGTATCTGCTATAGTGTTCTGTACTTTTATGCAATATTTTCACGTCTCAGTAACACCTTAATCTTCTTGATGAGCATAAGCACATGTGTATATTTTTCTTTGTGGCTAATTGTGTGTGTTTGTGTCTGTAAAAGAGAGAAGAGAGAAAGAATTTGTACTTGTATCTATTAATACAGACCGTGATGTCTGGGCTTTTGAACCATTATGCACAAAATGAAAAACGTGTTAGGTGCAGTTAAAGGGAATATGTAAAATCCTGACATTAGCAACGTCCAGAAAAAAAAAAAAAAAAGAAGCAAGATTTAACTGTGTGAATAATGGGCTTTAAGTAACCTTGTAGTGACACAAGAAAGGCTGCTGGAGTAAAGTGCCTTGCCCTAGGACACACCAAGGCTGATCGGATGATAGGATTTCAACCCACACCCAATTTGTGATGGGTCTAGCATGCTACCACTAAGCCACCTTGGCAACTCACCTGAGAAAATGACCATCAAACACAAAAATGTAACCCAAGTAAGTGAAGCATAAAATGTGGGCCATAATGACCTATCACTCAAACTGAGCAGTAGAGCTCATCATGATGCATCCCCTCACCAAGATTTCATGATATAAATAGGACTGTGTGATCAGGATGCAAAAAAAAACCTATCTGGTTATGAGCTACATGCAAAAAGAAATTAATATAAGGAAGTAAAATGTTAAAGGTAGGTCATTGTAACCTTTCTTTGTTGTATGGGTGTGGTATTCAGAGAGATGGATACAATCATCTAGTTGATTCTAGCATGACCACAGCTTGAGACAAACTGAAAACAATTATGTCAGTGAAGTCTGAAAATGGGTCACAGTGAATATTTTGTGATAAGGGTAAAGTATTCCTCAAGATACATACACTCACCAGTTCTAGGAATATACAGGGTGCAGAAAACCTATTTGGTTACTCTCTGAACACACAACGTAACCTAAGTGAATAAAATGTCTCAATGACCTTCTGATGTAAAGGTGAAGTAGTGAAGCATAATATTTCGGGAGACACATCTCGCAAGAGCCAAAATAGTTTGGAAGCTCTTATGTAAATATCTATGCAGAAACTAGGGCTTAGAGCTGTCAGGTGAATAAACATTAATGCAGATTTATTTCCATGTGCTTAAGTAAAGCAGGAGAAGTATCACAGATCATATGGTCATACAGGCTGATAACTTCATTACCTGGACTAAATTTTTAACAATCATAGAAAAATGACATCCATCACAATACCAAGCAATCATATACAAAAATGCCATTTCTGAACAACTTTCACACCTCAAGGAACAAAGCAGAAATTTAATTAACACTGATCCAGGTGTTCTAGGTAACTACCTTGACAAGCAACTGTACAGCTGAGGATATATCAAAACCTCCACACAAAAGACCCACAATAGAGGAACTTCCCTTTCCAAACAAGTTGGATACCTGAAAATACAAATTATAACAGATGAGGCACATTCATTTTGATACTGTTTTCATATTGTGTTCATTTAATGTAAAGAATCTGCATCCCATTTTGAAAATAAATTCTTGACTGCTCATGATTTAAGCAGTGTAGACCTCTAGATGTTCACAGGACTCTTGAAGCTGTTATTGGAGCCAAAGAGTTAATCTACAAGTTATCCCATACATCAAACACGTTATTCAATAATTAAAGTTGTCAGTTCTGTGTTTTTGTTTTCCTCTCTCTCCCACTTTAAACAAAAATTGTCAAATAATTGATCCAATAATACAACTGATAAAGATTAACTATGACAAAGCTGTGACATTTCTGGAACACAAAATGAATAGGTTCCATCCATATCAGAAATAAAGTTTAATTAGTAGCAGAAAAAATATGGGGCATGGGGATTATTAAAAAATTTTATATTCAAAACAGGTAATTATCTATCAAAATAGTCATTACTGTTAAAGTAATTATTTCTTAAATAAGACACTTCGATACAGACTCAAACTTGTCTATAGCAGCAACTCTTGGGAAAAGGCAAAACTGGCCTTTGTAAACAGTTTACCTCTGTACACATATTCATCTTTTAAAATTGGGTTCTGAACAATTACCATCCACCAAATATCATTATTGTTATTATTATCATTATTATTAACATTGAACAAACTCATAAAATACTGGTATATGTTGTTCTCTCCCAAATTTATGTTCCACGCAAGATTATTGTATCCTGCTCACGTTAATCCATCCTATGAATCAGATCATCACTGACTTAAAATAATCACCGACCTTAGTTTGTTTTGTGCACCATGACAAAATACTAATTTCATTATGGATTGACAACTGACATTTGATTCTTTGGTCAGCCATGTTGTACAAATTAGGCTTGGAAACAGCTGTTCATGTTTCCAAAAACAATAAGTGAATTATCCAATTGCTTCTCTTAATGATATCAAGTTCAAGTGAGATAAGAAATTTTTTTTTTTCTAGTACCATATGTTTCTTCAATAATACTTACTAAATTATAATATCTTAGGGAGAACTACTACTACTTAGTAAATCCAGCCCTTGCTGGCTAAAACATTTTAACTGAAAGGTTAATAGTTATCTGCCCACCTAGATGGCAGATAGAGTGATCTCCCTTAGACACAGGGATTATTGCCTAGTGATATAAATACTTCAGTTACTACTGGAGCAGGAGGCATGCTCTCCATATGACTAACTGGGGGGAGGCTGAGAGGGTGTATTATGTGTATTATGATCAGGTAATTATTACTGATGAAACACTTTACTAGAATAAACAGGTTCCTTCAAATACATTACCCAATTATAATACCATACCAGAACAGGTAAGAGGTGGAGGGAGTTACATCCCCTTACTCCAGAGAGGGATCTCTAGTCCCCTAGAGTATGCGAGACAGCCTCTAGATAACCAGAGTAGTGGAGAATAGACTGCTTCAACTCCATCTGCTGCAGAGCAGCTATGAAAGGAAAAAATTTTCCCTGCCACAAATCCAGCAGAGGTCATAAAGCCGTATCCTTATGAAGCTTTCAATTGACCCAGGAAGGTAACCTGTTGCAACATGGCTATAGGTCCTACCAGGTCAATCCAAGCCTTTTGGGATGAAAGATAAAAGCTGGAGAAAGTGGACACTGACCTCCATACTACAGCATGGATAATGTCAGTTAGGTAACAGTTTCACTCAAATGCAATGCTTGTAGCAACTGCCCTAACCGTGTGAGCTGAAATGTGGAGCAAATTTATTTGATTTGGGATTATTTCCCAATATGCGGAAAGAATAACCCATTTTATCCAGGACAAAAGTGTAAAAGGTGTAATCGCCCTTGATGCACTGGCTCAGTCCTTTTTAAATACCACCTCAGAACTTGCGATGGGTCCTGTAGACCACCTTGAATTGAAGTGTCCAGAGCAGAAAAAAGGTCTGAATTCCCATGAAAAGGAGCCTGTTCTTGTTAATGAAAGCAGGGGGTGTCAAGAGTGATACTGTCTCATCCTGTCGAAATTGAAAGCAGTTCAGGTCAACAGATAAAGCATGTGTCTCGCTAATTCTCTCTACCATCACTAGTACGAGTATGAAGCAAGACTTATTTGAGGTGAATCAATGAATCTCTTGAAAGCAGTTCAAACTGTGTCTTATTCAGCCAGGTTAGCACCCATGATAAATCCACTTTAGGTACAAAGCAATGCCTTGGAAGGATGAACTCATAATTTGACAGCATATCAGATAGATCTTGTTAAATATCCTATCTTCCATGATGATTCAGTGTATCAGATCTTGCAACAGTAGCCTTTTATCATGACTGGTGCTGTTTCTCATCAAAGAGCTCAAGTTAGCTATTAAGGTATTGATGTGATCAGCAGTGCAATGTGTTTTTGCTCACACCATTGTGTGAAAATTCTTTTCCTTGTATACTTCTGGTGGAGGGCTGTCTCACTCTCCACCACTTTATGAGAGAACTGCTTGCTCGTGAGGGTTTGTTTAATGTGATTCAGATGTGCAGGTTCAACAATTCTGGATTGGAATGGAATGCCAACTGTCATGGTTGCTTGAGCAGACAAGGAAATATCAATTTTTCCTGGGATTTTGACTGCTACATTGATGAGGTCGTTGATTCATGACTTCATTGATTCACGACTTTTCCCACTCGAGTGGAGCACTCTATGGAAAGATCGCTGACTGGCCAAGCATTCAGATCTGGGGCTAGCGATACAAAGGTTGGGAGTTTTGCAGTCCCCTTGTTGTCAGCAGATCTGCCTGTGGCCTATCCTAAAGGGTACACAAGCGTCTGAAAGGGATGAAGTGACCCTTCTGCTTGAATTAGTAGATTCTTATGGGACAATGAGTCTGCTAATACCAGCAGCCATCCTAAAATATGATGAACTTGTCCATGGATTTGTCATTGAAGACACCAGCTTAGAAATTCCCAAAGAGGAAAACAAAGGTCTTCATTCCCGCTTGCCTTCTGATATAATTCACCACATTGGGGATGTCACACAGAATGCCCTTCCATGCAGATTCTCCTGCCACCAATGGAATGCTTTCTGTTTGGCTTTCATCTCCAGGATATTTTTTGATATGCAGTAGACCATATATGCAACAGACCATCCTTAGTGAGTCACTGTCCATTGGCCTCCTGGAATGATGTGGATGTGCATACCAGCCCACTGTGCTTAAATCCATACAAACTGTCAACAAAAAGGTTGTAACTGTAAGGAACCACTGGATGTAAGCCAAGTGAGGTTCTCCCATTCTTGAGATGGGACCTTATATGCATTGTTTGTTCCAAGGAGCAAAGTTTTGACTGCCATTGGGACAATAGAATACTTATAATGGCCATATAAATAGACAACCTAGGACAGTGATGTCCACTATAACATTGAGAAAACCAGACAATAAAGGACTCTTGGGTTGAGAGATGGTTCTTTTTAAAAATTTAAACATCTGCTGCCCTGGGTCTGTAATAGGAACTCAACACAAAGGCACTAACTGACCACAGAGTGGCAAGGAACCGTCATGGTACTAAACAGTATCTCTCCACCAACTCGATGTCTTTCACCAGTGTTGGGTTGTGCACAGATAAGGGGACAGTAAACATGATACTAGATCACCGTAAGCAGTCCCCTATTTAAATGCTTGATTAGAGTCAGTACCTTGAGGATGGCATGGATAGAATTTGGGGTGGAACGATCCCCAACTCTATGCTTTTATCCACATTGATTCTTGAGAACTCTGGCTTTTAACTTGCAATGGACCTCTGGGACTGTTTCTTCGAAAGAGCGCCTGCATTTTGTACCCTGGAACAAATGGCGATAGAGTGAGTAGAGTGTATTGTGGCACTATGGGGAGAAAACCTCATCAGTGCCTGTGAACTGATGCTAGGACGGCATAGTGGATCGATGTAAGCTGGCCCCTAATTCAACATAATAGGCAGAATCAGCTTTATTCTTGGCCTCATGTGGTCATATTCAGATGGCAGAGACCAATAGTGATGGAACAGGCCACTGTATCCTGCAAAGAGTCAAATTCTTGATCTTGGTACAGGTTAAAGGATATTTACTGTACAAAACCAGTCCCTACTGCATCATGCAAGATGGCATCTGAGACCCTTACAGATGAAGGCTCCACTATTCCCATGGCTGTTACGTGTCTGTAATGCTCTCCAAGTCAACCACTCTACCCAACAGTGATATCAGTTAAATGCTGGTTGATCTTTGTTTATTAGCATGTCAACAAATCCTGGGGGCCCCGAGTGGCTGAGTGGTCTAAAGCACTCACCATTACGGATCACTGCCATCTCACCTCTATCTGCGTGAGTTCGAGTCTCAGGCTCGGCTAATGTGGGTACGTGAGAAAGCCTGCCAGTAGCTTCTCGTGGGTCGGTGGTTCTTCCCGGGGTTTTCCAGGGTTCTTCCTCCACCAATTATAATGGCTGCCACGTATAGCCTATCTTGTGCTGAAAAATGGCGTTAAACCCAACAACAACAACAACAACAACAACAAATCCTGAAACTTTGGACCAAGCATGTAGACAGAGAAGGAGTAGAGCGAAACTCTGGTGGCAACAAGTGAAAGACTTCCTCGACTGAAGCTCAGAAGGCATAGTCTTCTCTTTTCGGTAAGATCAAGCAAAGATGATGGAGCTTGTGAGCATGTCTAGGTGAACGTGGCAATGCTGATACCTTCTGTGCGATCTGAAATGAAACTGGAAAAGATTATCAAAAGAAGCAGCCAACCGTGCTTGCAGGACATCCTGATTGGAATCAGATCACTAAGTGAGTATTCTCTTTTAGTGACGTAGAAATGAGAATGCAGTGACTCCATATCTTATATGTACTGGGGCACTAAACTGGACACCTTGTGCACTGACTGATCCATGAAATGCCCTGTTGTGTGGAGTTGGCAAACTAGTTTGCACAGATGAAGCAGTCATTGTAGATACACTCTAGCAACTGCTCAAGGCAGGAAGAAACCAATTAGAATGACTCTTGTGACAAAGTGACCATCATGTGAAGTTTACCATTAGGTCAGGATTTACTTTCTTCCCATTACTGAATGTAATTGTTCAGAGTAGGAACATTTTGTCTCCCTGCCAATAAAGAACTCATAAGTGTGTGAGCAGAATGGGCAGGAATATATTAGTGTAGAACAAAAGTAAAAAATACTCTTTTGCACAAATGCAACTATCTTGAATGTTACTCAAAATTAAGGCTATGGATGAATATGTTGGAATGTGTCTTAACCAACTAGCTTGGAACTGGATAAATTTGCTCACTGTAGTGAGGAGGAAGCTAAAGCAAGGTAAAATATACAAAGAAAAGTAGGTAAGAGCTGAAATTAGCTGTATATGAGACATAACTGGTGAAGGAGGTGTGTATGTGATTTGGATTTTTAACGTAGCTGTAACAATTTTTCAGTCACATTGCTATGATGTCTGCAATGTGGCAGTTTATAGTGATGTCTAGCACCTGGGCATCATGCCGTAAACATGTAGCATGATGTTCCACCCAGTTCCATTTTCCTGATACCAGGCTGGCCAGTCCTAACACTAAGCTGTTAATGCTGAGCAACTAGTGAGGCAGCTCTAAGTACCATTTTTATAAGTCTTTTGAGTTTGAGCCCATGACCACCCACATCCAAGGTGGATTCTCTAACCACTAGGCCACTGAAGCTGTCGGTGATGGAGGTAAATGCTTGGGAGTTCCATTCAAGACATGTTAAAAATATACTGGTAATGTAAATCTCAGTCATTTTCTAGTATCTTGAGAGATTTATCAAAAATAAAATACTGCAAACAGACAATAAATATGTACCTGTGTATTGGTCACAAGCAATGGCAATCCTCCAGCAGCAAGGAACGACAGACCAGGAAATATCAGCCAAGGATTCTCTGTGGACAAAAGACAATCGTAACATTTGTATTTCTGATTCTGTCTGATGAACGTCCTAAGGTTATGCTTTATATAATAGCTGTGAAAAGGTGGCATACATGATAAGTTAAAGGTGTTCAATTATACCGATTCCTGATTAAAATTTGGTTGTACAACAGCCTTATTAAAACCTGACTGAAAATTGTACTTTAAAAAATTCAAACTCAGTTCCAGCCTATCATCAGTAACTTTCATATTCCATTTCCTGACCGCTCCTGTGGCCTAGCGGTAGAGCGTCCACCTCGGATGCAGGAGGTCGCGGGAACCCCGGCCAAGTCATACCAAAGACTTTCAAAAATGGTACTAACAACTGCCTCGCTTGGCGCTCAGCATTAAGAGGTTAGTGTTAGGACTGGCTGGCCTGGTGTCAGGATAATGTGACTGGGTGGGACATCATACTAAATGTCTGCGGCATGATGCCCCAGTGCTCAACATCACTATAAATTGTCACACTGCAGACATCGTAGTGATATGACTGAAAAATTGTTAAAGCTACGTTAAAAATCTAAATCACACACACACACATTCCATTTCCTAAAGAAAAACAAAATTCTGCTCTAATTTGCTTGCTGAAACACTAATCAAGGACTGGTGTGTGTGTGTGTGTGTGTGTGTGTGTCCCATCCAATTCCTGATTAGACCCTCCTATATTCTAAGTGAGCTGCCAATTTGGTCTTGTCCTCATGAAGAACACCAAGTTGGTCTAATTTTCCATTTTAATCACTGAGCATGGGCTGCTAAGTATATATAACACCTTGCTCTGCATCAAATTAAAGGTCATATTCGATTCTGTATATAAAACTACAAAAATTTTATATAAAGTGAAGGATCTGACTCACAAGTAGAGGACAAAACTGTTTCAGTTCTCATAATTTACTGTATAACTACACAGCCTTCATGGAACATACAGTTACCACAATATGAAAGCATCTCACTTCTAACATAGGTCACTTAAATGTACCCCACGCAGAGAGTATCATGTGGTGGCAGCATACAATTCTCATTCATTAAAATGCTGACCATAGGTACCCAAGAGTACACCATCTCATAAGTGTGAGGACATCTTATAATGAAGTGCATTATCAATTAATTATACTTTGTAACAAAGCGGGATGGAACTGAGATAATGAAGGGCCCTATTGAGAGGGAGTTCTAAAGGATGAATTCCAGATTCATGGACCTGGTGTGGACATCTTGCATTGATAACTGAACAATTAACTTTTAAGTCTTTTAGGAAAGAACATTTTATGAGTTGGTGTGATTAGTTCCCTGAGGTTTCTCCTTAAGGCTGAAAAATTTCTAGCCAGATCTAGTTGGTAGGAATACTGGAATACAGAAGCAAATGCTGAATGATACAATGATCAAAACAAGCTGTTGCCACACAGGATATCAGCCCCAACCAATTATGATGTTTGGGTCAAATTCTGCTGTAGGAACTACTTGGACTAATCAACATCCCCCCACTTCACCCAACACTGGGCCAATGGGGTCAATGTTTGATCTTCAACCAGGACTGATAGTAGAGGCATTTGCTATGCCTTCTTGTTATACCAAGCGTCATCATATCAGATAATGCATCCAGTTATGTCTAGTAAATGAGAATCTGTCTTTAAGTGCTATGACCACAACTACAGATCTTTCTGCCAACTGCAGAATTTTCACTTACTGGTAGTTTTATGTCATGCAGCATATTGTATATTTTTCTGGTTATATTCTAAGTGTTCTTTGTCAATATATATGAAAATTTTGGATCCTAGTGGTTAGATTTGATTTACATGTAGACTGTATAATGTTCAAGTACAGGTCAATTATACAAGGCTACATCTAAAATGAAATCTTTTGAGAAGATTTACTTGCCTTGCACTCTTTTTCTTTAAAAAAATATTTTTATACCAAGTAAAATATTTGGCGGTGGACAACCATCAATTTTGGGTTAAAATGTGTTTATTTTTCATTAAAGTTTTGAGGTCTTCCTAAAGTACACAACTGATACATACAATTCTGACCACAGAGGAGTTGTAGTTTATGATTGACATTGCCAAACATCTCACCTTTACTCACAAATGCCAGCATCAGAGACCCAGCTACAAAGATAATCCTGAAATCAAATAAAACAAATAAGTCATGTAGACAAGAAATATGCCAACTGCTCTGGTGGCCTAAGTGGTTAGAGCATCTGCCTCAGAGGCAGGAGATCATGGGTTCAAACCCCGGCTTAGTCATACCAAAGACTTATGAAAATGGTACAGGCAGTTGCCTTGCTTGGTGCTCAGCATTAAGAGGTTAGTGTTAGGACTTGTCGGCCTGGTGACAGGATAATGTGACTGGGTGGGATATGGTGCCACATGTCTGTGGCATCATACCCCATGCTAGACATCACTATAAACTGCCACAATGCAGACATCATAGCGGTATAACTCAAATTGTTAAAGCTATGTTAAAAATCCAAAAACACACACAAAGGAAATATGCCAAACTGAATACTTTTCCTAATTTCAGGCTGATTACAAAAATTTGGACCAAAACTTTGTTTTAAAGTCATAGTTATGTCATAAAAATTTGTATTTACAGGACATCACTGGGAAATTGGAAGAGTTATAAAAAAATTGAGGTACATATACATTTTTGTGGTGTATTGCTATAAATGAGGTAAATATATTTTTCATGGTGTTTTGCTGCAATTCACCCCTACAGCTTGTGATTCTTTAAATCACTAGAAACATTTTGAAACAAAATTTGAGCAGCTAATGAAAATATTCGAAACAAATGACTAGTTAAACAATTAAAATTTTGATTATGAACCAACTGACACCTTTTCATTATTCATCCACAATTACAACCGAGTCCCTCCCTCCAAGGAACTGAGGTTTTAATGGCTGAAAAGAATTTCTAGGAATTTAAGATAAGACCATTTCTTTGTTTAACTGCTGAGTGTTGAACCATCTCTGATATTCTTCTGTAATAACAAGATTTTCAAACAAGCTCAAGCTGCTGTGGATGTTAGATTGACTCCATTTTCATTTAGGACCAACAAAACATCACTTAGGATCAAGAAGGCATCACAAGGTCATCCAGTCGGGTGACCATGTTGACATGACTTTCTGTTTAGGATAACAAGATTTTCAAGATGATTGCCATTGTGGCCATACTGGATATCAGATTGGCACCCTTTCCATTTAGGACCAACGAGCCATAAGAAACACAACATTGATATGACTAGCTATGACCAGTAGAGCTCAAAAACTATAAAATGCACAAGAATTGTTATACATAATCAGCCTATAATTTATGCACTTTTAGTCAATTTGCCAAAATATTTAAAAATGCTGCTGACCTTGAGTTCTGGTGACCAAATTATTGACTAAACAGGTAATGATTTGGAATGACTTAACAGAATTTTGCCATTTATCAAGACTTATGTAAAAAGAACAAAGTACACTTCTCACATGATAACTCGTGCACAATGGGGTCCAGAAACATAAACCGTACTATGATGATTACACTAAAAAGGAACTAAAAGAGAACTAAAACAAAAATTTCACTTGATAAAAAAATATTTAATTGGTATTTATTTATTAAAGTTCTGTCTCCATCAGGTACAAGTGACATTTTCATTTATTGAAATTTCCTTGAATATTGGTAATTATGGTGTACTAAGAATGTCGTTTGGAAAGAAAATGTTAACAAATTATGACTTATTAAAAGATGATAATTTCATAAAGCTGATTATAATTTCCAGGTCCTATCTACTGTTTTCGATGATAAAACGAGTGATATATCAAAGTTTCAGTTACCAATTCTGATCGTCATTTTCTTCAAGTTCAACAAATTGGGATCAATTTTTATTATTTTCTGGTTAAAAATATGGAATCCATTCCTGACCCCATGTTATAGGTGGGTGCAAATTATCAGGGCGCAAGTTATCGAGGGAAAGGTGTACTGAGATCACGATCATTCAGGGACAATAACTCTACTAAATAACAAAGTAAAATACTTCAAATCTAACTTATTCCAGGTCTCATCAATAAAAGAATGCATAATAACTTTGACTGAAATGCAATATTCCTTAGCAAGTTATGCTACAGAAAGCAAAGTTAGGAGGTCATGCAATCAGAGGCCATAGCTTTTATTAATGCTAATGTGGAATAACTGAGATGAGAATTATTCAAGGTCTCAGTCGTATAAACCTGCATGCCAAATCTGGTTAAAATCCAACAACTTTTGGTGAAGTTATCTTGCGAAACGTCATGATGATAAGCATCATAGGATCATAACTTTTCTAAATGGAATGAACCTATGTAAGGCACATTTGGGACAATGCTTATTTTAAACTGCATCAGTAAATATTGAATGTTTCTGGATACATATCAATTACAAGACATATCCCATGTGAAGATGTACAATTAAATTTCATTGGGCCATTACTCTATCCAAAATGGAGTTGATGTGAAAAAACCCATAACAGTCTTGACAGAATGTATACACCCAATCAGATCAGAAAATGTTGAAGGGTGCCTGAACTATCCTGATTACAAAGATCTGTTGTAATGGAGATTTAATACTGATGGAAAAATGTAATAACTATGTCAAAATTGGACCCAAACTGGTGAAATCTTTAAAAGGCATATCTATATGTAATAGGCAATTCACCTAGCAAATGGCATCAATATATGTAAGACTTGTCCAGCTATGCTGGTTTCAATCATCCCACATGACGATATTAAACTGTCAGGCACTATAACTCTTCAAAATGGAGTTAATGTGGGAATATAAAAATGCTATCCACTTGCTTCCTGAACCTGGAACTATTTCTTTGTCTTTCTGTATGGAACAATTCAGCAAATACTGCCTAAGCCAATCAATGGAAAACTATGGAGAAAATCTTTGGAAGTGGAGGCCTCAGGGGAACACGTGACCAAAGGCACTAAAGCCTTTACTGATCACTCACATATCTCACCTCTATCCATGTGAGTTAACTGCCTTGCCTCAACCGTGTGAGTATGTAAGAAAGCCTGCCAAGAGCTTCCTGTTGGTCAGTGGATCTTCCCTGATTCTTCCCCCACCAAAATATGTTGGCTACCATGTATAGCCTATTATGTGCTAAAAATGCCATGAAACCCCACAAAACCAAGCTATCCATGGCAGTCATGATGTATACAACCTTATAATCAGGCCATATAATGAAGTATCATAGATACAACTCTGCTTTTCTGAATAATGAATGGGATCCATGACCATACACACCTTATAACAGGCACTGTTTTATAATAAGGGACCTTACAATGAGGGAGTGCTCTATTCACTCTAATCAAACTTACATTGAGATTATTCTGGTCACTCTTGTTCCAAACATGAAATTGATCTGCCCAAGTGCAGCACTGCTGGCACAAAAGAGAGCCGATGCAATCGTGAAACACAGTGTAAACTTGCTATCCTGCTCAGGGCAGCCTTTAAGGTTTGAGACTGATGAAGTTTTATCTTCACTAGAATTAGTCAAGACGACAGTGACTGGGAATACAATTACATTACTTGTCCCACCAGATGTCAATTCATAGGAAACTGAATTGTTGAGACTGGAGCTGTTAGTTATGGCTGACACAGCACCTTGATCCTTATTACACAGCTCTGCATAGATTCCCTCCTGCTTGAATACAAACATAAGTGACCCCCAACCATATAAAAGTCCTCCAAACAACAGACACTCCATGAAGGACCATGCTGCGATTAGGTATCTTTTCTGTCTCATTTGTCTGTAATCCATGGTGAATATGGCTTTATCCTCTATCCCAGTGAAAAGGAATTTCCTATCCCACCAATCAAGGGCTTGTAAATGCTGTCAAGGTATGGCATGGAAACCTACATGTAACACCTGGAAGAAAAGAAGAAATGACTAAAAGCAGGACAGTCAATGAAAACTGAAACTACTGGTATGTATATGTGCCATGTGACAAACTGACAGGAAAACATTTTATGCAGCAAGACTGATTTTGGTTTGCACACACAAGTACTATATGCTATTGATATAATATAGATGAGGACAACAATGGTTCCTATTGCTCTGGAGGTAGTTAAGATACAATAATTGATGCAACAATTACTCTATTTGTGTGCATCATGCACAGTCAGGTACAAACAGCAGAGACCAAAATATAGAGTCACAGGATTCACAAGCAACATAAGGTCAAAGTTGTATTTAAAATCATAAGTACAACCAACAGCTAAAACCCTGACCATGCCATCATAAAACTTCACTCACCACTGAGCAGCAAATACATGTTACTCCAAATTAAAAAATCTTACTCAAAATGTACAAATGATGCTTTCTGATTGACTGGACAAAAAGGTACGCATGATCTGAGTTAAATAAAGTACAATGATTGGGTATCCACATCAACTATGTATCAGGATATCAGAGTTTATGCCATCTGATGCACAATATCCACAAGTATGGTACGCATATGTTTATCACCTTTTAAGGTTAATGTACCACCAATTGTAATTTCTAAGCAAGGGAGCATGATTTTCTCATTATGGACAAATGTGAATAGATTTAAAATTAAAAAGGAGTAATAATATTGTCAAATATTACAGGACTCCAGCTTAGAGATATTGACATACAATGCTTTATAAGATATCTCTGCCTCAGTAATTCCCAAGCTGAGAAGGAGCCATTACTGTCAATTACATGAACATGTATAGATATCATCACAAGTTCTCTTGATATAAAAGCTTTATAATAACAATCTTTAAAGTCTAACAAGATTAATGGACTTTCCTATATGCAACAATGAACAAACAATGAATGAGAGAAAATAGGTAATTATTAATAAAAATTTAGAGGTTTATTTTTGTACTACAGTACTGAGAACACCTGAATCAGTGTTCCACACATTTCAGGAACTGGAGTCACAAGCAGATCTTGATAATTTCTAAATGTCAGATGCTCTCTCTATTATGACAAAGAAACCATTTTATTTTTTGGTTAGCAGACTTGTAAATAGAACACCTTGATTAATGGCTAAGGTAAAATTTATACCCAATACAGATATTACAAAATACAGATAACAGCCATACATACATGTGTTTTAAAGTTAGTGGAGGTTCCATATGCTTATATTTTTTCATATGCACTTATCTATTGTAAAATTTATCACAATTCATCTACAATGTGTATTTGTAAATTGCACTGTATTTGTGTTTGTAAAATTGAGATTTATGAACTTATTAACATGGCTGATTAATGAAAGGAAAGACTGCCCACCCTTACCTCTCCCAGTTACATCCACTCAAAAGCAAACAACACACTCAGATATATAAATACACAATGAGCTGGCAGATCAGGGTATATGCTGTCTGCATACCTGTCACTCTCAAAGTGTGAGGATAAATCTCAAGGAAGTTTGGATGATCTGTTTTACCTCTTGAGTTCAATTTCTCATGGAATATAAATTTCCTTATAGACTATGTTCATATTTGTTCATAGTGATAAATCACATCTTGCAAGTGTTCCAAGTAAACATGAAATAAAACTTAAGTATCATTACAGTCATGATTGTGTACATGTCCCACACAATCTTCCACTTAGCAACATATGGTGACAGTGAAACCAAAGGATTTTGTTTTTAAGCATTTTAAATCAATGAATATGGAGGTACATGTACTGAGAATTTACTCAGCTTTCACAGAATATTTTCAGTTAAATCTCACCGACTGGTACTCTCAATCAGGTCTTGTCTGTACTCGCTTTTAATTCAGATCCAACCACAAACTACAATGACCTAGATCTGATGGCATATCATCAAGGTCTATGTAGTTTGTAAGAACTAATCAGTAGAGCAAACAACTTAGTTCCTGGTATGCTGGTGCATTACATGATGGCAGATCAAGATCTTTGTCGTTTGCAGTAGGACATGTAACTTGAGTATATATGGTAATAACTGTTATGTTTGTTCACCTTTTGAATCCAAACCAAATATAGGAGACCTTGATCTGCTGCCATATCAGTGACATCACATCTGGGCCAAATTTGTTTCATGCTGGATGTACTTTATATACAAGCGTGGTCCAGCAATGACATGCATATAGTGAACCACCTGTCAATAAAGATCAACATTTAACAGTCTGCTCAAAATTTCCTATATAGTTTGTCTGCAGATAGTGATCACCTGCTCAACACAACCACTGACCACCAACAGTCAAGCTAGACTTGAATTTTAATGAGACATGACTTCTCCTTTTGGACATAACAGGAAGGTGTGAGCAGAACTGGGATACACGTGTTCTTTGGTGGTCTCATTTGAAATGTGTCCTATTTCTCATTATGCATATTTTCATTTAAAACTGGTTCTATGCAATACCTTGTCTTCTAGCAGAAAATTCTCCATGTTGTATGTATACCATAAGCATATTTTGTAAGTGTGTGAATGTATCATTCATATATAGCATATTCATACTTGAAAGAGTGTATCGAGAGATATTATGCAATGTATTTTGGCCATATGACTTAAAATAGTCAGCAGAAACTGAACAGTAATTAATTTTAATTGATAGGGTACCCAGATTACAGTATTGTAATTAAACATAAGTAAAATACTTAATCAACTGCCATTAAATGATATAGTTGCTTGGGGCAGTTTTATAAAAGAAAATACTCTAGAAAATGGCAGTGAAACCATTTCTAAAATAGACTGACCCCTATAACATGTACGTAAGAGCACATGTACAGGTGTCTTCACACCACATAGGCTTCATCCATATTGTTACAGATGAGTAACCTGAACGTTACAACTATATGTTTAGGGAGTCAATTCAAAATTAAATGTGAATGTTTAGTGAAGTTTTAAAAAGCAAAAAAAATTAAATTACTTGCTCTTGTGGCAGCTGATATTTACCAATTTGCAACTGTAGTCATGTAATCCAGTACTCTATCAGAATTATTTACAATATACCGGTAGTTTGTAATGTGCTCATTTGAAGTCCTGAGACAAAAATCAAGGTGTGGAGACCAAGAATGGCACATTAACCTTAATTAAGGGACCAACCATTCAATAACAATAACACTTTGAGGTTTAATTTCATTGTTGCTAATAAAATATCACCTGAGCTATTTACTGAAGGTGAACTAACACATTAAAGTCTATAAATCATTTTAAGTATCATCAGTCTGAGTCTAAACTGAAATACATTACACACACACAAAGTTTCACCAAAGTTTTTTAATGCATTTAGTTTAATAATGACAACACGTCTGTATAATATGTTTCCTTGGTATAAATGTCAGTTTTTTTATAAAATGAAATTTTCATGTGTTTCTTAACTCAATTTATGTCGCATTGTCGCCAATGATTACGTTTTTTACATACGTGCATGCCAGGAAAAGTTACTGTTCTTGCTTGCATGGGTGACCATTATAAACGACATAATTCTGGGTTTTAATGCAAATATTCTCACACATTGAAGTATTTTGTAAAATGATCTCCAAAGTATTTAAAAGTAATTGTATATCAGCTAATATGTTCATTTGCTTAATTTCACTGCATTTTGAAACATTATGTTCTTTCTGCAGGATATGTTGTACAAAAGGCCTAGTGTTTTATACACTACATACAGACAGTTGACCATGCAACCAATAACACATTCAGATGTAATAATGTAAGTTTTTTAAATATAAAAACTGAGAAAGTACCAGGGGTAATGAAGTTGCCATTTTGAGAAAATCTTAATACTGATCACCAGCACCCTCTAGACCCCTGTTGCTACTGAAAGCGATGCATTCCAAATAAATATATACATGTGGAAGACTATTACAAGAAAAACGCAGAGACATAAAACACATTTCTCTGCTAAACATGATAAAACACACAATTAAAGCTGTTAAACATCTTTTAAAAAAGTTGCACTATATATATTTACCCAACTGCACATGACCTCTTGCCCTCATGTACCTAGGTGGCAGAGGATAGTTTAATAAATTTTGGCTCATCAAATTTCTTAACTTAAGGCTATGTTTGACTTTTTCAGCTGTTATTGTTTACTAATTAAAAGGTATGGATATATTTGTGAATTAGGTATTTCGGGCTTGTGTTGTTCCTGAAATTTATGTGAGGCATGTACATGTCCCATAGTTCCTCTGCAATATTTAGTGAAATACCAATAGTCGGATATGAAGAAGAGCTACCCCCCCCCCCCATAGCAGTGGCACTTCTTTTAACTCAAATGTATATATTAAATATATCTTTGGCAGTATATTTATATACATAGACTGGTTTTCAATCGTTAATTGATGACTGTAAATGCTTTAAGCCTCCACTTTCTCTGCTGTTGACTGTTCACGTAATTTGCATCCACTTTATTAATGACTACGAGCCTGAGACATATCTAATTAACAATTCAAATGAACTGGACATGCATTACTCTCAGAGTTAATTAAAGTGTATGTCAACTTGATCATGTAGGTTCATTTACTCATATTAAATTAAATAGTACTTGTTCTAAAAATTAATACTAATATATCTTAACCAAATCAATTCAATCATGACTGCTGAATGCCTGGCATGTTAAATATCAAAAATCTTCCTGACAAAAATTGTTCATCTTATGGGCTTTACAGGTGCTAATGTTACAGCACTTGCCTTCTACTCACCGAATAGAAAATACAAATCCAGTACAGTGGGACCCCGCTATAGCACGCTCCGTTATAACACGAATTCGGATATAACACGGTCGTGGCATGGCTCCTGAAATTTCATTTACCTTATTACCTTGTACAAAAAAAATTCTTATAAGTACGAAAAGTAAAATATGTAAAAAGTTTTATTAGCATTTTGGAGAAGAGATTGCATATAAATTCAAGTATAAGATGATTGTGGCGTGGTTCCTGAAATATCATATACATGTATTATTCTCGTACACGGAAAACATTTCTTCTTTGGGGAGGTAATCGCGTATGGATTCGAATATAAAACAATCGTGGCGTGGCTCCTACAATTTTGTAATTTAACCAATTTCTTACAGCTTTGTGCCAAAATAAACATCGGAAATACGAGTTTCTGAACCAATGGCTGGGCCTTTTGAGAACTTTGATCTTTGTTTATTGTTGAAAGATGACAGCTCATAAGTGTTAATCTTATTATTACTGATCCATGAGCAATGAAGCCATCAAGTCTACTTTGTGTTTGTCGTCAATGCATTCCGTATACAGTCGTTGCTCAAACAATATCCGACATATGTTCGCTAAACTGACTACACAACTATGCAACAAACAATGCGGTGGTTGATAAAAGATCATCACCTGAATATATAGATCAATTAAGTTAAGTACATTGCTCATCATCAAAGTCAATTGCCGAGCTAAACTTGTTCAAATTATGGGGCAACGATTTATAAAACATCAAAGAAACGAAGGCCGCCATGTGCGCGTGGCTTGGCGGTGTTGTTTTATGCAATCAGTAGACCAGTGAATAATGTTGTCCACTTCCTACAAATATACCCCCATTGTTGACTGACAATTATTCTTGCTGTAGTCTTTTAAACTAATAGTTGTAAAATTGTTAGTTAGTGGACATTATGAATGGAAAACGGGAAACGGAAACGTAAAGCTTTTACTCTTAAAGAAAAGATGCAGTCACGCGACCGTGTTAATGAATGGCTCAATTTCGATAATGACTGCCCAGTTGCAGATCACGTTTCGGATGCAGAAATTGTTCAAAATATTATGTTCAATAACAACCAATGGTGATGATGACAATGGTGATGCTTCTGATAACACTGAGGACACCACACCTGAGGATAATCCACCGTCAGCAACAGAAGCAGTCAAAAATTTAGAGGTGCTTTGAGAGGGATGGAGACGCAAGATATTGACTATGTTCGAATTTTTCAGTTCAGAAATATGATTGACTTGGCGAAGAGCAAACGTGACAGTAGCTGAAAATCACGTTTTTCAAACAATAATAAAGAATTACAATTCACAGATGAGAAAATTTAGCAGTATGAAATTTATACAGACACCGTTTCTTAACCTTCGAACGTACTGTTCCATCATTTGGTACGTAATATTTCCTATTTATTTTTCCATTGAATTCAGTCACATAATGATCTGTGACAAAATTATTGAATATTTTAAATCTGTGTGCGGATATTTTCGATGGAAATACTTGTATTGTGGATTCAATGTATGTGATTCTATTCACGGGCGAGTACACGGTATTGATACTCTATTTATGCTATAGATTAGATATGTATATATAAACTATACACGTGTATGTACCAATGCGTGGTTCTACGAATAAAGAAATATATGTGCAATCTCTGTTATCACTGCAGGTGTTTTCTCATTTAATATACATTGATTTAAAATGGTAATTATGCCAATGAAGCACACGTTTCTGCACCCGTTTTCATCACCACCCCCACCCACCCCGCTAACCCTGCAAATTTGTTGGTAATGTACATGGTTGCTTATAACACGGTTCGGTTCATAACACGGTCGGGTTCTATGGCTCCCAACTACCGTGTTATAGCGGGGTCCCACTGTATTTGTTACAAGAAATTGGATTTATTGTGCATGAGGTTGGTAAATAGAGATAAATACATTTCTCCTGCTTTCTTACACCCTACAAATACAATACAATTACATTTACAACAACTATAAATAACAATACCATCATCAGTGCATTATTGTTCTGCATGTATACAATGATTCAGTTTACAGTACATTCAATACGAATGACTTACTACCCCATATATTTATTAATTATCCATCTAGAGAGATAGTGGGACAAATAAACCTAAACAAAACACGATCATTGTGTAGAGCAAAAGCAGACAGCAGACAGATACACAGACAGACAAGTGTATGGACAGAATGATAGGCTCAGAAAAGAATATGCAGGTTGATAACCTATTAAAGGTACTAAAATGCATCAACATACATTTCAGAGAAATATACAGAGTACATATAAACAAAACTGTTACATTAACTATTATTACAGTAAAACCTGTTATGAGAGACTGCCCCTTCTGCCAACAAAAAGTGGTCTCTCAAGACAGGTGGTCTTTCATAGCAGGTTTGTACAAAAATACGTTTCCAAGTCCAGTTTCAGAACAAATTCAAGAAAAATAACCACAATCACTGTACATATATTCTATTCTTTATTAGTAGTTGTTGCTAAAATATTGTATGCATTCATCTAAAAACAAAATTATATTGTAATAAAGATATACTTCTATCATTAAACATGAAATCACATTTACATTTGAAGATCACATATTTCAGCATATGAAATTGTTTCTGAATTACTCGTTTTCCTTTATAACAACCTAAATTTATTTTACCAACGTTTAAACCGCTTTTTTGCGAGTGGTCTGCACTTTTTCATTTCTTTCAGTTACAGTAATTATTTTCTCCAGCATTAAAATTTGTCTCTTTTTAGTTGGAGGTTCGTCCATCGTTATTAAAATTCTAGCTGTTAAAATTATTAGTGCTCAGTTGTAATATCGAACGTAAAAACGGTGGCTGTGGGAAAATATGAAAAATCTATACATGTGCATTGCATATCTAACAATTAAAAAAAAAATAAAAAAAAATAAAAAAAATAAAAAAAACCCCAACCAATTATCTCATCCAGAAACAGGACCATTTACTCAGTGACAAAAGTCAACGGCTTCATTAAATGATGACATACAAGGATTAACTCTGTAAGCGAAGTGTGTAATCCGGTCGCAGCAACTTGAATAGACGACAGCTTTGTGATTGGGATGTCATCACTTAACATGTGGGGGGGGGGAACAAACATCACAAGTCTTGAGCACTATCAATCGAATCCCGCAAATGATTCTCTCTTGCTGGTTTAATAGACAATGACCTTATTCACCCCCGGCAATACCGATTAACTCGAGACAAACAATATACGCGGCCACTTTGTCAACTTTGGCACTTCAACGGCATTTCATGACATGTACATTAGCCTGGTTTACGGACTGTAGCATCTATCACCGGTAACAACAATCCTTTTTTTTTAATATTCCTTTTATGTTTGTTTTTGATCAGAACAATCTATACTAATCAAGCGGTCGTTGTAATAATTGATTACATAAAGGTCACTGGTGCCTGTTCTCGCGATACAGTGCGGGAATAATTAGTCTGGTTCCCTGCTGTGTATGCTTTTTGCGTTCCTCACCCCTATACGAATAACGGAGAACAACACAGGGAACATATAAAGCAGGGAACCAGGCTAGGAAATAATCTACATATACTTTAGTCTGGTTTACGACAGACACTTTAATTCGCTATAAACCTAGCTGAAATAATTAAGAGCTCGGTAGCTAGCCTATTTTTTTTTTTTTTGATTAGAACGGTGTGAGCGGTAGTTCTTATAGGGATTAAATAAAGGCTGGTGGAGTTTATCCTCGTTTTTTTGTGATGCGGTCGTTCATAGCAGTGTCGAAATGCAAATTTTGCCAAGAAATCGCGGTCGCTGGTCGAGTTCAGCAGGTGGTCGCTCATAGCAGAGCGTTTATAGAATAAAATCGATCCTTGCATTACGATTGTGGTCGTACATGACAGGTGGTCGCTCATAGCAGAGGTCGATCATGACAGGTTCTACTGTATAAATTTATTTACCTTATCATATGGGACAAAGGTCAAGTCACATTTTCCTCGAAGCAAAAGATTCATCAGGCACTTTTCTTATTGCAATCCACTGACCGGCACCCATTCAGAAACTTCAATGGAATGACCACCACTAATATGCTGTTCATGCTATGTTCTGTATACAGACAAGTAGCAAACTAACCAATCAGAAAGTTACTTACCACTTGTTATACAATAGAACAACCCAGCATGAAGAGTAATTAGGGTAGCTTCATTGCTCAGAGTGAACAAAACTCGAACAGGTAATCCTGGTTCAAGGTTGTCTAATTGGCTAAATATGTGTAAAATGAGAATAACACAATAACTGCAACTGATGACTTTATTTCACTCATCAATGAACATTAATTATATAAAATAATAAAATACCCTCTTCTGCCCAATTTAAACATCAATATATAAAATTATAAAATATATGATCCTGCTACACACTTCCCACCACACATTTAAATGATGTCCTCATCATTTGGGGGTATCCACCATGATGGAAATTATGGCTTTGGAAATGGTTTCAGGCATACTGTTAAAAATTCTGTTTGTGTGCAATGACTGTTGGATACAGACTTTTGTTAGTCAGTCTGGCTCATTAACAGTTTGGGGCATTACATGGTCTCCAGATGTCATCCATGAAGGTGCTTTCACCACTTGACTAGAACGTTATGGAGCTAGAACAGGCAAGGAACTCTTCTCTGTTCGTGACTGATCAGTAACTACTATGTTACCAGGGCTCTCAACCCTGGTGTGACCTGGTACTGCAGAATCATTATCAATGTTGATCACTGTGTCTTCTGGATTCATAGCTCCAGACTGTTCAGCAGTATGACCATTCTGCTCATTATCATCAACTGCCCTATCCGAAACCAACTCTCCTCCCACGCTGGGATTACCATCATCTTGGTTTGAAGAGGTTTCATCACACACTCTGAGACTCTCACTGGAGGAGTCTGCAATTGAATTTTTGTTGGCTAAATGATCTTCAACACTGTTCCTGACAGACACATCTCCCGTATCTGCCATTTCAGAAATACCAGATACACCAATCATTTCATTATCACTTAGAAGATAAAGCGATATATAGTACTTTTCCTCCTGGTCTAAATCTGTTTCCCTGAAATTATTCTTGGGTGAATTTCTAGTCTTGAATGTCGCGAACTTGAAAGTTTGTTTCTCTTGCTTACAATTATTATGCTCCAACTGAATTGGCAAGGTGCCAATAGGAAGTAGCAAATTTCTATGAAGCATGCATTTGGGTCCTTTGCCCTCTTCTGATCATAAAACATAAACTGGATCCAGGTTTGGTTGGGATTGTACAAGGTACATATTAGTCTCCCAGTGATCAGCAATTTTGTGCTTTCCATCAAATGCCACAATCTTCACAAGAACCCTATCACCAGGCTGAAGAGTTGCAGCTCTTGCTTTCATGCCATATGCCCTCTTCTGTATTTCTTGAAATTTTCCCGCAAGATATGTGGCTAGTTTGTACGATTCATCCAATCAGTTCTGAAGAGATTTAATATAAATGGACAGATTGCCCGATCCACTACCCTTGTCTGATCCAAATGCGAGGTCAATAGGTAGACATGTCTCTCTTCCAAACATCAGAAAGAATGGCATCTGGCCTGTAGACTCACATCACATGCAATTATATGCATGAGCCAATGGTCCTAAATAGCTTTTCCAATCCCTTTTCTGATCTGGGTTGAGAGTTCCCAACATATCTAGCAGTGTCCTATTCCAACACTCACACATACCATTGCCCACTGGATGACAGGGTGTCATGCAAAATGTCTTTATTCCAGTAATCTGACATAATTCCTTGATGACCTTACTTTCAAAGTTTGCACCCTGGTCTGAATGTAAATGCTGGGGCATACCATAACACACTATAAAACCATTAAGCAGAGCCTCAGCTGTAATCCTGGCTGTCTGGTTTCTTGTCGGAATGGCCTGTGCATACCTGGTAAAATGATCTGTAATAATCAGTATATTTTAGTAGCCTCCTTTGGAAATCTCAAGAGTCAGAAAATCGATGAAAACGAGTTCCAATGGCTGTGTGGTCACTATGTTGACAAGTGGTGCTCAAACATCCATTGACAATTTTCTAAGCATGAAATGATGGCATTTCTGGATCCATATTTCCACATTTTTTGCCATGCGTGGCCAATAGAATCTATCCCTCTGGAGAGAACGTGTCCTGTCTTGGCCTAAATGACCACAATTATCATGTATTGCTTTCCACATTAATATCATGTGACTGCACTCTTCAAACCACTCAGACAAAAGTTTGGTTTTGCTAACTCTTTTTCTCGCAAGGTCAAGCATCTGAATGTCAAATACCATGGAGTTGGCAATCGAGCTGTCTGTAAAAGTCTTGCTCCATGCTCACTTTTGCTTTCCTCTAGAGCGTGCATTAGGTAGTTTGTCCCTAGCAACACAGGAACACGACTACTGTAGTTGCTGTCTGGCATGACTGGCATTAGACAAAGTTGTCTTTCCATATTTGGCAGAATGTTAGTTTCTATTTCAACCTCTATGTAGCCATTATATGGTAACTTCTCTCCATTCGCACATTCAACATTCAAAAGGTCTGTAATGGGCTCAGTCGGAGCCGTCTTCAAATTCTTGTTATAAAATGTCTGGCTAACTGTTGATACGATTGATCCAGTATCAATCAGTGAATTTACTCTAATATTATTGATGACAACAGAAACCTCATTAGCTTGTCCTATGCTCTATCATGTCAGTTCCTTTATGCTTCTTGGGGCAACCCCTTGGAAAGCCTACTGCATGCTTGCTGAATGCTCCTTAAGCATCTTCACTTCATGTGACAGCTGTTGGGACAGATCCCTCAATTCACTAAGCTCCTTGTTTTGTGATGTGGTTGAAGTAGATACCATATTTAGATGGGTAGTTCTCTTGGTGAGTTTTAGCTCATCTTCCCTTTGCCTGTGTTCAGATTCAATACGACAAAGAGCTACTCTCAATTCGTCAAATGTCTTGAGTGAGTCAAACTTATGGCCAGACACATCTTTACGTGTCTGTTTAAGTCCTGTCCACAGCATAGCCCTTAGCATATCATTTGTCTCACTGGTCTTCACTAACTATTTTTGGACGGCTTTCTTCAACAAATCTTCCAGCCTACAACTCCATGAAGAAATATCTTAGTCCTCTTTTTGACGAGCAGTGTAGAAGTCGGCTAATAAAGTCTCTTTCAAATCTACATTGCCATATACACTGTCCAGCTCTGATAATAACTCATTAATGGATGCTGTTGGACCCAATCACATAGCAATCTGTCCAGCTTCTCCTCTCAAGGAACATTGGATGGCATGAGATACCTGGTCCTGTGAATACGTGCCTTGTTGTAAGCATGTAGCTTCGTATCTCCATAATTCATGCGATGTTTCACTCTTCCTGTCTCTTGAAAATACCAAATCCTTAATTCATGTGTAGTGTGACAGATACAGGACCACTGGCCATGGATGCTGTTGCATGTGATGCTGTCAGCTCTTCCTTAACAGGAATTTCACCCAACGAAGCGGTAAAGTCTGCCATCCACTTTGAGAAATCTTCAGGTGTGTCTGCCTTGTGCTTGACCTTAAAGCCTTAAAGGACTCTACTATGTTTTGAACTTCTTCTTCTGTGAACTCCATATCTACTCTGAGTGTAATTTGAGTAAATTTACCACAACATTCAGAATTCAAGAATGTCAGCTCAAAAAAAATATATGTATGTAGGGCCAGTTAAGCAAGAATATTGCAAAAATAAGGATTACTCTGCAAGAACTATTTTTGTGTTGTCAATAGTGAATATTGTACCACTGGAAAAATACAATCTATGGGAAAATAGGTTCTAGTAAATCAAGTGAACCAGAACTACCCATATTCTAACTCTGGTATAATGCAGATTTTAAGATCTAAAAGAAATTTCCAAAGCAACATATTTCCTAAAATTGTACTAAGGAAAATAAATGAATGGCCACAAAATTAAAGTTCAGGAAGGAAATTCCTTTAATATGAGTATCTGTTTCAATGGGTTGCTACAGTATGGACTTATGATATAAATGCACCAACAAAAAATATATAGCAAGTTCAATTATTCATAGATGTATCTGTAATAAATACAAATTAATTCAACTTGCACTGATGATAACCATTCTTACCTACTTCATCAAAGAATAATTTGGTCCAGGTTAAATGAACAAACAAATTATGCAGTGTCCTAATGAGTCAAAACACATAAATATCAGTCTATATAAGCACAGGATGAATATCACAGTCAATCACAAGGTTCAGATAATCCACAGAGTATGAATGAAAATGCTCAAAAAAACATTTCCTGAATCCCATGAATGAAGCAGAGAATAAACACGGCTGGAGTTCCATGTGTATTCTTCTATGATGAAGTTGTTTTTATAAATTTATATGGCTGGAGCACCCACATCTACATATCCACTGGCAGCATGATACTTGAGGGAATTGCATCTCCGTCTATTTTTGTTTAATCCACTTGATCCAGTCCTCTTTCCATCATGCACATATACACAACCTCAGCTTCAGCACAATAAGTTCTGTGGTGGGTGCCAACAGGAGAAATGTATTTATCTCCATTTACCAACCTCATGCACAATAAACCCAATTTCTTATCACAAATACTGGACTTGTATTTTCTATTCAGTGAGTAGAAGGCAAGTGCTGCAACACTAAACTGGATCAAGAAAAGAGGACACCGAATAGTTACTGCTGGTAATACATTTACATAAATAAAATATTTAATTACTGTTAATACTGAAAGAAGTAGAATGAATAAGACAGGGAAAAGATAAAAAATTTTACACAATAAAAATAAATACATAAGAATTAGAAACTTCTGCTTTGTCTCTTTGCTTATCTGTTTCTAAAGAAAAAAAAGAATATGTTAACTCAGTTAACATAGCAGCCTTACAAGAACAGAGACATTTGTCAAAATTTAGAAGAATGGAATATATGTTGACACAAAATTTACTGATGGGAAGTGGGACTGCAATCAGATTCACACACAACCACACATGCTAAGAAGGATGAGTAGCAGACACAATCTCCCTTCAACTCAATTACCAATTAGCATAGCTACAAGACAAGGGCAGTTTCACAATGCTAATTACACTGGTTAAGTTAATTAATCTGCGATTATTATTTTTGCCCTATACTTCTAATGCAAAGTAAATGACCATCAAAATAAATGTACAAGGATTAAAAAATGAAGTGACTGCTGACAAGGAAGAACATTATATTCAGGTTACTATTATATAAATTATGGGCAGACTATGTTAAGGGCCAATTCGGATTTTCTGAGTTTGTTATGGGCAAAGAATGTTAATAAGCTGACTCTGCTGTGGCCCGAGTTGTTCCAGCATCTATAAGAACACTTGGTTCAAAAAATATTTGATAAACATGCATACACACATAACAATAAAATTTTAATGCAAGTGTGTAATGAAATAAATTTTGATAAACATAAAGAATTCAAAATTATTAACATGTAGAAAAATACAAAAAGGTATTAAATAGTGCAATAAGTTCACATGGATTCGACTGCAGGTTTAAATTATATTTAATTTGATAACTACATCCATCATGACAAGATCAGTAAAATGTTGAAACTTACCAATTATTATTAATATATATTATCATTATTAATATATATGAATAATATTGGACAAAATATAACTTATTGTTGTTTAAATATACCAATAACACAATATAAATATATCATTAATATTAAAAATTATGTATTTGAGTATATTTGAGTGTATCTGAGTACATCAGTGCATCTGAGAAAAAAGACCCACCCCCACCCCTGGAGGGTTTACAGTCAAAACATACCAAAACGTACCCAAGCTGAAACATATCCAAGTCAAAATGTACCCCAAGTCAAAATGTACTCATATTAAAACATGACCCACACTCGCTTTAAATAATGACAAAATTTTTAGTGTATTGTGTTTCTTGACAGTGACCGGCCTAATGAGCAATGGAAAACAGCAGATGCTATGGAACTATCTTATCTTATAATCTAGCTTCAAAGCATATTAAGAAATACATGCTTTAGTTAAGAAGTATCTCTTGAATATATTTATGTTGTGTTTTCCTGTGGAAAAAATTCTACCAACTGGTTTGGGTGGTAATGTTTTAATTTGGGTACGTTTTGACTTGGGTACGTTTTGGTCTGGGTACATTTTGACTTGGGTACGTTTCGGTTAAGTACGTTTAGACTTGGATTGGATGGCTTGTATTTTCAATTGAATCATCCTGTTTAGTCCACAGTGTTTTGCAGAATTATCACCTAGGAAAAGGGCTTATTTTTGCACCGTGCACAGGGCTGTCGTATCGTTGCTTACAATTTACCTGTCATACATGTACTATATAACAACTAGTTATTATATAGTACATGTATGACAGGTAAATTATATGCAACGATACAAGCCCCTGTGCACCGTGAGCATCACATGGTGTCAAAGATGTCCCTCGGACATAAAAAATGGTTTTGGACGCATAAACTTCTGCTATGAAATGCCCTAGACTTCCCCACAGAGGCTTGTATCATTGCTTACAATTTACCTGTCGTACATGCGTAGTTATTAAATAGCATTTATGAGAGGTAAATTGTAAGCAACGATACAAGCCCCTGTGTAGACCTACATGTAAGAACTCGACGCTGATATTTATATTTTGGGGGTAAAAACATCAATAACATGTGATACGTATTACAGGTATAAGGACTAGCCCCCGTGGACTTCCCTTGTTAAGTGAATAATATTCTATGCTTTGTTTTAATATAGCTATTCATAACTATGGACCTTTTCGACCTCAGTTGTGTAATTTATTTTTTTTTTAATGATTTTCTTTATACAATGTCAGTGAATGCGGCATTCAGATTTGTGCATAAAAACTGTCTCATGCACCTCTACCTCGTTTGCATCCAGTCATGCCACCGGAATCTGGGAATAATTGTCATAATAACGCAGTAAATGGACCTGCATTTCCGCTTATGCTCCACTCTGCGACATAAATGGAATTAAAGCACAATTAATTTTACTATATATTTTCTACATTTGTTTCTCAGTACTGAACTTTCCTCTTTGTCCAAATGATAATAAATCAATCTCATTCTAAAGTACATTCAAGCATGAACTCACAACAAAGTTCTTATCATAGGTTCACCGACATTACTATGAGAGGCTGGACTGTAAACAAAGCAATGTGCAATGGGACACGGATTTCACTTCCAATTCATCACCAAGACCTTATTAGGACTCAAGGTACTATAGTCTGCATATACCTCTCCGTTTCTTTGTAACCCCACCCTACCGATTTTTCAATAACGGAAAACTTTAATGTGATAAAAAGTGCACAGAACTTAGTCAATTTATTCAATGATTTATAATTTGTACCTGACTGTGACCAGAGTGGCCCTGACACTGACATTCTCTGCGGCTTTTTTTTGTTTGGTTTGGTTTGGTTTGGTTTTTTTGTTTTGGATCTTTTCAGACTACTTTAAGGGAGGCACCCTGCCCTAATTGTATTGTTGCCTAAAGGCTTTACGTTATGTGTTGGTGAATGTTATGTTATATAAACTTGTATTGTAGCAGCAGGGAGGGCGAATCCTACAAAATTTTCAATTAGAGATTACGCTGAAAACTAAAGTTTCCTACGGAGATGAAAATACAAACGTCAATAACGTCAAAACCGAGATCTCTAACCGACCCGAAACTTTCCTATTTGGGTTAGCTTATTTTTGTTACTTTATTTTTTGACATTTATGTTTTTGTTTTTTTTATGGCGCGTTTGTTTATGTAACCGCTCACACACTCGATGTCGTCGCCCTCCCTGCTGCTGTGTGGGTGTGCTTAATTAAATCATTATTATATCAATAATGGAATCTCATACAGCTAAACTAGCTCGACAGCGACTAGAGGCAATTAAGAAATGTCTCCCCGTCCGCGATTCTGTCAAGCAACAACTACAAGCGCGTCAGGAGTCTCGGATGGAATTTACAGAGGGTACAGAACAGTTATTTAAACCAATTGTCGAACCAACAAAGAAAATTGTTCAAGCAACTGAGGCAGCACAAAAAGCTCTTGAAACATTGCCTGTTGATATTGCTGGGCGTCTTCAACCTCCTCAATTGCCACTTGGGCAACCTCCTCAACCACCACCTGAAGATCAGCAACAACCTCTTCCAAAAATTAGAACTAGCATCATAGATAAATTCACGCCTGAAGGTCTTTCCGCTATCAGGGACAAAACCCAAATAATGGATATTGCAAAGGTGGGAGTTGATTCACAGACAAACTGGCAAAGCACCTGTGGGCCCTTCTGCAATGCAGAAAAAAATGAAAGAGGACTCAGGCTCTTGGAGTTTGCTGCCTATAACAACCTTGTGCTAGCCAACACATTCGGCCCTCACAAAGCATCTAGAGGATGGACCTGACACAGTCCAGATGGACAACATCACAACCAGATTGACTACATCTTGGTGAAAAAACGATTCTGCACGGGACTGAATATAGCCAGAATACGAAGTTTTCCAGGAGCAGATATTGGAAGTGACCATGATTTATTAATGACAACATCTCACCTCCACCTGAAAATGATCAAAAAAAGCCTAAGAATCCAAGAATCAGATTTGACCTTGAAAAATTGAAAGATCTAAAATTTGTACAATCATAGACCCAAGTAGATGCGGCAGTATTAAATAGCCCACAGGGAAAAGAAATTGATGACAACCCCATTCTTCGTGAAGAAATTGAAATTGCAGTTAGGTCACTAAAGAAAGGAAAGTCAGCCGGCATTGACATCATACCAGCAGAGCTCATTCAAGCAGGAGGAGAAGAGATAGTCACAGTCCTAACAACAATCTGCAACAAGATATGGCAGACAGGAGAATGGGCCCACCACATGGACTCAATCCTTGGCCATCGTGCTCCCCAAGAAAGGAAACCTACAGCTATGCCAAAACTACAGAACCATCAGTTTGATCAGTCACCCGAGCAAAGTCATGCTGAAGATAATTCTCAACAGACTAAAGCCTCAAGCAGAGAAAATTATTGCTAAAGAGCAGGCAGGCTTCCGAGAAGGAAGGAGCACCACAAAACAAATCTTCAATCTTCGACTCCTTTGCAAGAAATACTTTCAGCATCAGCAGAATCTATACCACGTCTTTATAGATTTCAAAAAGGCCTTTGATAGGGTATGAAGCCTTATGGGCAACTATGAGAAAGTACAACATCAGCTCAAACCTGGTGCAGGTTGTTGAGCACCTATGTGACAAAGTCACCAGTGCTGTTCTCATCAATGGTAGCAGAGGAGATTGGTTTCGAACAACAGTTGGAGTCAGACAGGGATGTATACTGTCGCCTACACTCTTCAACATTTTCCTGGAAAGGATCATGGAGGATGCCTTGCATAACCACAAGGGCACTGTCAGCATCGGAGGAAGAACAATCACCAACGTTCGCTTCGCAGATGATATTGATGGTTTAGCAGGAGATGAAACAACTGGCTG
Organism: Megalonaias nervosa; assembly: GCA_016617855.1. NCBI lineage: Eukaryota > Metazoa > Mollusca > Bivalvia > Unionida > Unionidae > Megalonaias > Megalonaias nervosa. The sequence goes on along the minus strand of JAECUM010010819.1, from coordinate 29,320 downwards.
ACTTGGTTGAGCTCCTCAACACAACCTCCACAACATATGGTATGGAGATTAGCGCCGAAAAAACCAAACTGGTGACAAACAAGACCAATGGCATCAGTGCATTAATAAAGGTCAGTGGACAGAAGCTGGAAAGAGTCACAAGCTTCAAGTACTTTGGATCAATTATCACAGATGAGGGCTCCAAACCAGAACTACTTTGCAGGATTGCCCAGACAACAGCAGCAATAACAAGGTTGAGACCAATATGGAAAGATACCAACATTGCTTTGGTTCCAAAATAAGGCTGATGCACTCGATTGTCATATCCATCTTTCTGTATGCTTGTGAAACATGGACGCTCACATCAGATCGACAAAGAAGGATTCAAACCTTCGAAATGAGATGCTACCGCAAGATCTTGGGCTTCTCATACACTGACCATGTAACCAACGAAGAAGTCCACAACAGGATCCAATGAGCCATCGGATCCTATGAAGACCTCTTGACCACTGTAAAAAAAATCGTAAACTGAAGTGGTATGGTCATGTCTCAATATCATCTGGCGAGAGTGCAGAAGAAGAGGCAGACAGAAAAAGAGATGGGAAGACAACATTAAGGAGTGGACAGGCATAGGATTTGGAGATTCCTAATGGGCAGTAGAGAACAGGGAAAGATGGAGAGAATTGCTTGTAAAGTCAACTGTGGTGCCCCAACGACCTCTTAGGTTAAGGGATTGATGATGATGATAAGAGCATCAGATATTTTGGGAGATGCTCAAGCCATTTATGTGTATTGGAGAATTTGAGGTCTGTGGTCGTCAAAATATATAAAATTTGATTTTATTTTTGTAAAGATTTTAAATTTGTTGACAGATTTAACAGACGATTGAAGACAACATTTAATATCGTGGTGTAGACCCGTTAAGTGCAAGTCTCTTCTGCAAAAATATGAAAAGATGTATGGCGATCTAATAAAAAATCATTTATTGAACTAGTTGAAATCCAACTGTTAAAACTATCACCGTAACCGCGCCATTTGACCAAACTTCGATTACCACGTCTTTTTATCACTCGTTCGATAACAAATATATCTTGTGTTCTTCGTTGAAATTCCTGTTCGTTAAAACTTTCTATTACGTCTTCGTGTGCAGATGTTTTAGCTTGTATGTTACCGGTATTGTTATTAGAACCTTGTCAACGACGTTACTACAAATACTTCCTGAGACCAGTTCGGGGTAAAACCTTTTTCAATGTCTTGTTTTTTGTTGTTGTTGATGAAATTCTGACACGATCACCAACGTTAAACTTATCTCTCCGATATATGTTCTCGTTTGCAGAATAGGATTTTTTATAGCTTAGTTCGGTGATATACTTGATCTGCGTGCGGATAGTGTCTTATGTTTAGCATCATTGTAATCTAGTATCATGGCTGGTAGATCATCAGTGTATCTGTTGGTGTTGTTTGCTGTAATATACGTAAAAATCTTTTATTTTATCGTACGATTAACTCGTTCGACAACGACACTGTCTCCTTCATTACCAGTAACATACTTTTGTATATTGTTGTGTCTTGGAAACTGCTCGAACCATTTGTTAAAAAACTCTGATCCATGGTCGGTCCAGATTTTATTTGGTTTTCGATCCGTCTTAACAATAATATCTTCTAACTCATTTGTTATCGTCGATACCGTTTTATCAGAAACAGGAACACTAATCACGTATTTGCTAAAGATATCAATAACGTTAAACAAGCATCTTTTGTTACCGCTGTACTGTGCATTGTTTTGCATATCCGCAAGATTTATCGCCCAAATATCATCAACTGCATTTGCGCCAACCTTCTGTCGAGGAATTTTTGTTTTTTATGTCTGTGAAGCTCATGCGCTAGCTGATTTGACGCAAGTTTCTGAGGCACTGTCGATGCTTGCATCAGAGTCATTTTTCATCCCAAAGCCAACTTTATATTTTGCTCCAATGATACCTTCTAATAGTTTTCTGTCAAATCGTTCTCGCATATTATCTGGTTTCAGCTCTCGTAATTCGTCAATCATGACCCGATCGCAACCTAGTTTGTCGTCGACGTGATCACTGTAACAAATATCATGACGCATCGCAATTGCATCAACGGCGTTGTAAGGGTCTTATCGTGATAACGGATTATCTTTTTCATCGAGTTGCTGATCAAGTGGATTCCATGGTCCGGTATATTTATGCCCTGGCAATGTCCAGCCTCCATTTTGGTTTTGGTAATTTGCCAGTAATTTTATGCATATCCAATCCTGATTCGATGACAGCTCTATGATTGCAACGCTGGCAATAAGCAACTATCTTATTTTGTTCAAGGCACAGATCTTTGTTCAAATCTTCGCAATTACATTTCATTTATTTTTAGTCGCTGACAAAAATAACTTTATCATCGGATGTTATTGGTACAGTTTGCATCGCAGAACCATCAGTGATTGTATCAGTGGATTTAAATTGTTTAAGAAACATACTCTTTCGCCTGGCACAGATATCACATATGCTTTTCAGCAGTTTTCAGTTATTGCTAATTGTTTCTGTTGTTTCATTGATGTTATTGGTTTTGGTTCTGCATTTGTGACAATATGTTGTCATTTTTATACTTGATGTCAGACAAAATTAATGCTACATCGTTTACGATCCAAGTACCGCTTTGCGATCATTGCTGATACTTGGAAACGGGTTAAATTGAAAAATAAACTTTAAAAAGTTACCTGGTTCGCCATCAGACTTGGACATCTGCAAGATAAACATAACGCAATAATAACCACAAGCCGAAGTTCCAACTGGCTAAAGTTGATTAGAGTTATAGTTTTTTCAGATATTTTTTAAGATGTATTGTTTGATAACATCACTCAGAGTAAGATCAAACAAGTAAAAGTAGTTGTTGTAAAGACCTACCCAATGTGTTCCAGATCCGTCGTTGAAATCTTTGATATTAATAAGAGAGTTTTGATCAGCAGTTGGTGATCTATTTGCTAGTTCGTCTTTTGAAAATACTCCGATAAATCCACTGATATCTTTAAGTTTATCAGCAATTTCAAAATTATTTAACACGGGCGATTTCATCGTCTGGTTCCCCGTACCATCAGTCCTCGGCCCCGACTTCCACGAGTCCGTCTTTGCATTGGGTATACCTGCATTCCGCGTCCTATCCCTAACAGATTTGGCAATAGACTTTCCGCTATCCCTGCTAGCAGTGGGCCTGTGAACCCGCCCCGTTTTCTTGAGGTTCTTCTTTTTTTTGTCATAGGAGTTTTTCGTGCTCATGTTGTCGGCATTGTCATAATTATCGATCAGATAAAATTTAGATTTTGTAGCGACCCTGTTACAGCAACTGCTTGATTCCGTCACCGGTGACTCCGTCACTAGATACAGCTTTTTATGTCGCTCCTGATCTTGCACCTGACGCTGCAGCTATACTTAACGTTCCTAACACAGGTAATATCTTTGGAAGCAGAGTTCGTGCTAAAGTAGCTATCGTTGTTCCGATTGATCTACCAAGGATCGCTTTCAATCTGGCAAATAATGTTATTTGCGCCACTGACAGATCAAGTATAAAAGGCTTACCTGTTAACATTTTGTTTATTTCTCGTTGTGTAAGAAGTAATGTTGTTAATATTCCTGGTTCGCGTTGAGTTTTGAAATCTATGTTTAGTGAAACTGCTTTTCATTTAGATAAGCTCGTGTTAGTTTTTGTATCTGTCCCTGCGACAAATCAATATCATGCAAAATATATTTTATTATTAATTTTATCAGATAAAATATTTCTAACACTACACCTGTACAGTCATTCTACCTTTGACGGCGTCAAGCGTTATGTATCTGTCATGTTACAAGAGCACAAGCATAATATATGTTATCTGGAGCAACAGGAACCACTGCCAACGTCCGTGTTACTTTCATCCCAGCTGTTGATCCATTAGCTCGTTCGCTGTGCTTACTAATATCCAAAAAAAAAAAATATTTGGTAAAAAGATCGAAACTATTCGACAGATATTTGAGATCCAGTATCAGCGTCCTGATACTTTTGCATCCCCTCCATCAGATACACATACGCTCAAGATATGTTTCTGTTACCATTATTTCCGAACCTGTATTCGATTGCTCGTTCAGGAAATTGCTTAGAGTTTATTCTAACAAACATTGGTCTTCCGTCAGCGTTATCAAAACTCGAGTCGTTTTGTAGTTGATTATTCGTTTATTTTGTCGCTGAAACAAGATAAATATATGTCTCGGCAACTGTTCGCTAGGCGCTGTTGTTATTCGCTGTGTTATCAAACGAATTTGGTACAGCTGTTTGATAAACCTTGTACTGTTCAAACTATATATTTCTGATGTGCGCAGCCAACATTGTCTCAAGTTCTATTAGTTTTGAGATGGATATGACAACTCAAGGAATCCATAACGCCAGTCATGAAATCACAAACTGACAATCAGCAATATCAGCAACTCTAATCAGACAATCGTTATTATCATCTCGGTCAAGTATAAGAGTATGTTTCATACAACAAAAAACTTTATTTTAGTTCCTGCAAAATCCAAATATTGTGCTTAACGGAAGCATCTTTGTGATCCGACGTGACTGAACTGTACAAGTTCGTCGTTTAGCAAAACCATCATTGTAATCTCGAAGATTGATCACAGGAATACTACTTTGAGCTTTTGCTAACAACACAGCTGTATCAGCTGCAGCGTCTGATGGGTCAATTCCAATTGCATTACAAAGAGCTATCAGAGCATTTCTCACACTTGCTATTGCATTGTCAGCTGCTGCAGCCGTTCCATATTGATTATGAAGCCTTAATATAAAAAAAATGTTTATGTTAGTGCGAGTCCCTGCATCCTCAGCACCAGCAATTGGTGATTCACCAATTTGAATCAGATCCAGTTCAGCAGTATTTCCTAGCAATGTATCCTTGATCCACATTATATTTGTCGCAAAAGATCTCCAGTAATCATCGTTGAACGACACCAGGTTAAGAATAGTACTTGCTATTGGCAAGTACATGGAAATATCTTCTACTGTTTGATTGGCGAGTTGATACCTAGCGCTTTTGAACAAGCTCCAGCCGTTGTTCACTAATGTAATATTTGCACCAGCACCTATATCACCATCTGCGGCTGTTCTTATACTACCTCGTACTTCAAGTACGGCTTTGTGCGGCAGCAAAAACATATCTTCGTCTCTCATATTAAATGTTCTGATACATGCCTTTTCAGGCTCATTAGAGTTTTCGTCGAGATATTCAATATACTTAACTCCGTTGCAGAGTCGCCTACGGTTATCTCGTCGGCAAGGTCAAGATAATTTTTAATAGACATTTTTATTGTAATCATCAGACAAAATCGGGATTATTTTACAATCATCTAAAACACAGCAGTATCTTATTTTGTTCTAGCTCGTGAAACTAGTTTCCTAACAATCTCTTCGCCGGCCTGAGACAACAATTCTTTTGTCGTTGTTATCATCGCACGTGCTATTTCTGATGATCGTGCTATTTCAGAAATAACCTGTTTTATATCCATATCGCCACCGATAGATGTGAGACCGCTTTCCGGTCCACCTTTAATTTTGCCAGAGATCTTTTGTCCGACAGCTGTTCCTGCTGCAAATGCGGCTCCTGTTGCAAAAACTTTTGACGAATCTAACGCGATTGGTGCTATTTTGTGACCTATCCCAGGTATATTTTCAAATATTTTTGAGAAGCTATTTCCCAAAAATCCACCTACAATTTTTCTGATACATTTTTCGTTGTTTCTTATTTATACAAATTGTCCGATAAAATTGACTTTTTTTGTCAGTTGACTATGGTGAACCAGGTGGAACATCTGGATTAAACGAATAAATTGTCTGTTCTTGGCTACCTGGTGCTGTGTATTACCCAGTTGCAATAGAACAGTTCATCAGAATTGTATTTACATCTGAGATGTTCACGACTGACTCACCGTCACGTGATATTGTCGCAGACCTGTCAGATCCATATTGTTGTTTGTTAAATCCGAGTAATGATCCTATTGTATATTGGCCGCTAACGTGTTATAATTCGAAACGATCTCAAAATTATGAGCTGATATACCGTTGCTGACAACGGTTATAAGATACTTTATTGTTTTGTTGATATCTGTTACGTTGTAGGCACCGTGTGGTATCTTAACAGATTTCCACTCGATGATGCCATTGGTTTTTATGCCAAATGTAGGATCGTCATTGACGATAGTTTTAACATTTGTCATAGAGTGCCAGACAGTACCAGATACTAATCCGATCTCATACTGATCAATCCCAAGTTCAATAACAGGTTTATAAAAAAAACTGAAAAATTTGCGCTGTTTGATGTTGTCTGAGACGAATCAAGAAGCAACGTCATCGATGACGTTTTAATTTGTTATTCGTAGATAAAAAAAACTATGAACACGGTGTTCGGGAATTAATTCTCCGCGAATCAAGTCGTTGATTGATCGTAGATGATCAAGTATTTCAACTATTTCATTATCGATTTCTGTACTTACGTTTGCAGCTTCCTTCGATGAAGTTTAGCAGCATCAGTCGATCAACGATGTCAGCTGTCGAGTTAAGATCTTTAATCTTTTACCAGATAATATAACTTTAATCCTTTACCAGATAATATAAGTTTCTCAAGGCTTTTGTCATCATATTTAAACAATCCAGCAAAATTCCATGATTTGTCGTATGGTTGTGATCTTGTCCTAAAAGCTTCAGTTGCTATAATCATAAGATTAGCAATAATTCCGTAACGCATTGCTGTAAAAAAAACATCATATTTTCTTTTTCGTCTTTTACTTTCAAAAAGTTCTTTTCAGCTTTTGACCATTTTCATTAATTATTTGCATTTTATTTTTTAAATTTTCGTATTCTCCACGTTCCCACGAGCGAACATTAAGATTTCGATGTTCATCGTCAATATTATCTATTAAAAATTTTTAAATTTGTCAACGAATATTTTTTCCTTTGATTTTTTAAGGAAATTGTTTTTAATATTTTTCAATGTCCAGTCCTAAAATATAAACTTCGGAAATATCTTTATTTTCTTTAGCAATTTCGTCTTGACGTAACCTTATTTCATCAATCCTTGTTTCTCTTTCTTCAGGATCACCAATTTGCTCAACAATGTCCGCAGCAACTTTTCGTTGTACTTCTTCAAGTAGTCGTCGCAAACCGTTTTCTTCTAATTTTTCTATATCTTCCGGTGATACTTTTTCGATGCCGGGTTGTTTGCCAAGCACAGACTCGGTGATCGGTTCGAAGAGTCTTGCGGTTTCTTCTGCTGTTTGTTGTTGTCCAGCACGTTCTTGCTGAACGTTTTTCTTAAACGCATATCTTGTTGCCACATATTTCTTTAGAAGATTTATCCGCGCCCTGTCCATTATTGTAAATAACACATTAATTTTATACTTCTTTATAGTCTAAGAACTTGTCATTTCTATGTCGAAACATATGCTTGGTATCTCTGGCAAGTTTATTGAATAATAAAAAAACAAACTGTGATTACCATGAGCGGCCTCATAATACAGCTGAACAAATTTATCCCTGGAAACATCTCCGCATTGTTCTCCTGATATATTATGCACATCAATGTTGTCAAGCCCGTTAAACAATATAAAACAACCAGTATTTCTTCTGATAAAACGATCAACGTTATAAAAACATTGGGCAGGATAAATTGCATTACATCTTCGATTTCTCGAGAAGGAAAAGTAAGATTGATTTTGTCCATCTCAACATTACTCAACGGGATGTCATCAAAAACGATAATCTATTTTCGTCCGAGTCTAGCTCGGCAACAGGAACAAGATCTTCTGGTGTTCTTATAAAAAATATGTCTTCGCCAGCACCAAGTTCATTTTTTAGTTTTTCGTTGTACTTGTTCAGCAACTCACATTTCTCTTACTGGGGATTGATCGTGTAGATATAAACTCGATCGTAGGAGATATGTCGTTGAGTAGCAGGTTCATTGACAAGTTTGTTTTGCCAGGTCCAGTTAGTCCAACTATCAGGTAATGACAATCTAGTAGCTCGTAGTTGTGTTTTTTTTTTTTATTACTCGCACGGTAACAAAGTTTATTATGCTTATCATATAACATGTGCACAAAATGTTGTCAGCAGCAATTACATAGCTACTACACAAAAGTTAGCACGTTATTGAGTTGTTCATCTGCTGAAACAACAGCAACAACAACAGATGTTGATCTAACAAACTATCTCTAGAAATCCGGTGACATAATAACCGGCAACCTTATCACATGAGGACAACGAGTGTTAGATCTAGAAAGAACATATCATCCTGTCAACGTCAATAACACACAAACCGTTAGTTATAATCAACTAACAACAGCTGTATCTGAAAAACTTTCACTTGCCGGCGGCATAATGACCGGCAACAACAACATGAACAATAACAAGATAACAAGTCTAAGCACATCATATCCGCTAAAAGACGTTGATATCACACAAGCTGGTAGATATTATCAACTAATCACAGCTGTATCAGATAAACTTCCACTTGCCGGCGGAATAATGACCGGTGACATCAATAAGACAGGCAAGGAAATAATAAACCTGGAAATAACTCATCCGCCATCCAATCAAAATCTTTCTCAAGCGTTAAGTATCAACCAACTTAACACGGTAGCAAATTCAAAAATAAATAAAACTCGTGATTTTGTACCTCGGTACTATTCATTTATCAACGGTGGTAAGATAACAGGACTACCTACAGACTTTCCTCCGAGTAGAGAATCAGATGAAATATCGTATGATATCTGAAAGGATCATTAACGCCGTACCTGAAACTTGCTGGAGGATCAATGACAGGTTCGTTATACATGGGAGGTAAAGTGATATACAACACACAACTCGAAAATACTCCACTGTCCGACGATAGCTGGGTAGCAAACGTAAAATTTTGTAAGACAAAATTTTGCGATAAAATCCGGCGACACAATGACAGGCACGTTAGACATGGGCGTCAACAAGATAACATCAACTGCGTTTCCAACAACAAAATCGGATCTAACAAACATGAATTACGTCCATGATATGATAACCGGTTATACCGAAACGTGAGTAGCAAAATCCGGAGACACAATGACAGGCACGCTAAACATGGGATCAAATAAAATAACAACATATTATCCAGTATCTCCATTTGATCTGTCAAATAAATCTTACGTCGACGTGGCAGTAAATAATGCAGTTGCTGTTTCAGGTACATGAGCTGATGCTCTTTACGTTAAGCGAACCGGAGGCACAATCACAGGAGCCATTAATATACGCCTCAACAAGATAACATCAACATATGTTCCTATTGCTGTATCAGCTATTGTAAATAAACTGTACGTAATGTTGTTGTTGGCAGCATAAAACGAGCTCGCAGTAACGTCGGTTATATTCCACATCTTACTGATCAACTAGACCCAGAGGGTGCAAATGAGGCACAAGCAGCAAGTATAATTGCTAAAATGAAAAGTTTAACTTTAGAATCATCTGGTTTAACAGATAACGAAGACAATTTTGTCAGAGTTGCAGGTATGAGAGGTCCACAGCTAAAAAAAGCTATCCGAGAATATGATATTATCAGTAAATACTGTCATCCAAACGACTGAGAGGAACAGAGACTAAAAGTTGAGTCGCTGATAACTATTAACAGATCTGACCTTGTAAAACGAAGTCTCATGGCGGTAAAAAAAATTCAGAACAAGATCGAATCAAAAAGGTTGATGATGAAGTTAATGAACTAGCTGAAATAAAAAAAAAAATAGATCAACAAAAATTCGCAGGATAAGTGACAGTTTTGCTAAACAAAGAATATTTCTCGAGCTAGGTATGGACTATCGTGATAAAAAGCTTTATTTGAGGCCGCAGAATATCATGATGATGCTAATCCGCTGGCTACAGCATGTCTGATATTGGTTGACTCGTTAACAAACGTTGATTATAAAAAATATTCTCATCAACAGATAAATGCGGCATTGATAGCAATAGATGCTATTGAGTCAGCGATTGAATCTTACAGCGATGCTGAGCAAGATCTATTCTATAACACACTTGATGATATAACAAGTATTAGTAATATTATCAAACCTGTTAAACCAGATATAGAGGTGATGATATTCTTCACAAAAAAAGATGTCAATAAAAGACTATAAAAAAGAAGCTGCAAAGTTACTAACGGAAAACAAATACAAAAATATTAAAGATCTGATTGTCTGGTATCTAAACCTTCCTGCAAATAACATCAACTAGGACGTTGATAAACGTGGACTTTATCTTTTGCAACAGCATATGCAATACTTAAACAACATATGTTGTTAAAAATCTCAGCGACTTTGATTTATTTACATCAACAGGTTATATCGAATCAACAAAAGATGTTTAACAAGATAGTGTAAATAATGTAACCGAAATACAAACACATTTTAATCCACCATCTGTACCAATCATAACAAATTTCCTTGCTGATCCTAGATATAAAGATACATCATCTGAGATATATGATGCTTATAGAAGTTTTCTTGCTGATCCTATTAATAGTAAATTGAGTGATCTGGTTGATAAAGCTGCTGCTCAGAAAACGTTTACTTTTGCGCTGTAAAATTTGTTAGCGCAGATCAATAATGACTAAAAACAGACGTGATCAACCACATATCATCCAGTCTGTCAGACAACGACGGCAACGAGCTGATCAAATATTACAGGTACTATCATAAAAACACTTTATTATATCAGACACGACAGAAAATATTACAGCAGAATCATAAGCGTGCTCAACTATGTTCCAATTGTGTTAAGAAAAGCAGGAATAGCATCAGCAGGAGGAACCGCAAATCTATATTGCTGGCAGTGTTAGGAGCATGTATTGCGTCATCAGCGATCAACAAAAGAATAAAACCAAAATAAGAGAACAAGAACGCGTCTTGTAAGATAGCAACAGCGACTTAAAATAAAATATTGAATCAACTTCGAGCTTATCTCCGAGGTGAAAAGTTTATCATGCTAGATCTGATACAAGAACTACGAGTCAAAGACGATTTACATGTTGGTATCATACCAAACAGAGCTTTGAAATATGAAAAACAGTATTCAGCAAATTTTGCGTGAAATATGAAATACAGTGGAAGATATTGCAGTGTAAGATACCACATTAAAGATAAAAATAATTCTTTTTCAGGGTAAGCATATGACGATTCTACTTAACAATGAGAAGTATAGCACGTACTTCAAAAATAGAACAAGATAAAGTTGTCTCTGGTTTGCAATGATTATTCGGAATATTTTGATAAACTTGCTATGATCACAAAAGAGCTCATTAAAACTATTGACAATCTTTATAATCCAATATCCCAAAACAAACACACAAAAATTACAGTAGATGATGAGCTAAAAAAAATGTTACGTTAATAAGACAATAGTTTCTCAAGGAAACTTTATCAAAATGTTAAAACTGGATTCTCTTATCAGCCGTAAAATAAATATGTACTCGTTCTGTCATGGTGATGAGAGTTATATTATTGCAAAAGCTGAAACGTTAAAAATATCTCGAGAAATATCTAGCAATTTTGAGTTAATATCAAATATAAAAATCGCGAGGATTTTCATAGTAAAATTTTGTATGAAATATATGAGTAGTCTTGTATAAGGGGTTGTTTCTGGATCAAACCCTATTTTGTTTGACGACGATGATGTTTCCATAATATGTCCTCGACGGGTAAACGAATATGAAATAGACGCTGTTGCCTCATCAAAGATGTTGTCGTAGTTGTTTATAGTAACTTGAGAGGGCCATGAGGGAGAAAGAATTATGTTGTCGTCCAATACAAACTAGGGTTTTGGGCTAGAAACTCCCTTTTCCAAGACTACTCATGCAATCCGCCATGTTCGTCCTGAGTTACAGGAGAGTCCATTTTTGATGCGTTTTATGGAAACCGTCGGTCCGTCACGTGCCACTTGTTAACAAACACCATCTACATCGTCTTTAATTAGCATTCTACTTTCATTTTATATGGAAAACATTTATTGTTTATATAAAATTTACAGTATATGGTAGTGAATGGCTACTGTAAATTTGATTATCACGTGTCAACACGAGTTGCAATCATAAGTAGCAGAGTAGACAAGCGCGACATTTAACTCATTTAACATAGCGGCAGTACAATGACAGCTTTAAAATGATGGTTATACAATATTTAACTTTTTAAATTTGTGATTAGGATTTTCCCCCTTTAGTTAAAATGCATTCTCAACTGTGTTTTTATAAAATGTTTAAGTATTGAGCAACATTATTTCCTTTTTCAAACTTCTCGGTAATTAACCAATACATGAAAGAGATAATTATCCAATTAATTGTATTCAAGTATTCACACCTCAGGATAGCCATAGTGTAATACAAAATGATTAAAGGCTGTCAAATTACGTTCGTTAAACAACTGATTGAATATTAATAACGTTAAAAGTTCCATAATCCTTCGTAAATTACGTCGGCAAAGGAGATAATCAAATACAAATCATCAACAAACGTCGGAATTCTTTGATAATCGCCACATTCTTTTATTTGTGCTCTATATTAACCGACCCTTCATAGACACGTTATACATACTTTCAAAGTACTATTTGTCAGTCGTTAAATTCTTTTGAGCTCGTATTTTTGATCGATATCTGGACTATATATTTTGGTCTCGCGATTTGTTTCTTGTGGTGCAGAATGCGTGTACTCAACAAAAATTAACAAAGAGAGAAGTTATTACTTCGTTCTAAGAAGGTTAGGTCCGTAAGCCTGGAAAAAAAAAACTATTTACATACCTCTTCAGATTAATAAGAGAGGTCTTTAATAGAATTAGATAGGTCTCTAATTTATTTAAAGTCGTCTACAATTCATTTATGGATTGGTTGAACCAGTGTCAAATTAGGGAGGTCTTTAATTCTGTTAGAGAGCTCTGCAGTTGAATTAAAGAACTCTGTTATTCATTTGTAGAGGTCTCCAGTTCAATTAGAGAGGTAACACAATTCGATTATAGACGTGAATATTTATTAAATGAGGTCTCTGACTGAATTAGAGAGGTCTATAACTGATATTTAGAGCTCTCTAATTAAATTGTAAAGGTTTCTGATTGTCAGTCGTACAGTAATCGTATAATTTAACTTTTACACTTGTCTTACCAATATGATGATATGAGATTAAGGATTATAAATAATCTTCAATAAATTTTTTTTTACAGTTTAAAACACCTTTTGATCTACGCACAGAAGCTGCAATCGAGAGGGTTTCCCAATATTTGCATTAGTTACGCCACAAAAACGACTGATTTAACTCGATATAACAGAACTACAAATCTGATTTTATGCTTTTATTCACTCTTTAAATTGCACATCTAAATAATTACTCGAGTGATTGAAAGAATTACTGATGGATAAGCCCTACTGTTGATTTTTGCTCAGACTGTGCAGGTGCAACTTATCTGTATTTATACAGTAGCGATAAGGGACACAGATACAATTTTGATGACGAAAACTGACGTCACTAAGTGAAATCAATACGTAAGTACCAAAGCATGTGTATATTCTGATACTGGAACTGTCGGTCAAAACCGAGCCCTTCTCTTCGACAACGCTTCCACCGATTTAGCCGGGGCTAATTATGTCCTTGTATAAATATGTTCGCGTCAAAGAGAAGAACAAATTCATCTCCCCAGACAGAAGATAAAGAAACCAGGAACTGGACGTTCGGCAGGAAAAAGGCGAGTCGGGTAGACTCTCAGTTTTTCTTGATCTATATTAATTTTTATGTCATCGAATAATGTGTCATACGTAATACAGTCGTTTCTCCCATTCTGGACTATGGGTCATTTCAGCTCCGAAAGATCTCTCCATAATCAAGGAAATTTCAAAAGTAATGCACACCGTGTAACAAATTTTTTTTCCTGGGTAGTAAGTGTTATTTCCTAATTGCTTATGCCTCAAAAGTATAGAAAATGGTTATTATTCCCCACAAACTTTGCTTTGTGACCAGGAGTGTGATATTTTGAAATTTACCTATTTTTCAGAACATTCCAGATAGCTTGAGTGCTGAGTAAACTTGGAGTAACTTCTAGAACTTTCTAGAACTTTCCAGTAATATAAATAGTAGTATAAATACAGGGGCCTTAAACCCACCAGTTCAGTTTAGTTCCAGCTGCCTAAGTGGAAACATATCTGCATTTTTCTGAGATGGCATCAAGAGGCTGCAAGCGTCCGGCAGACGCATTTTGCTATGTCTGCGGCCAATTTATCAAGACAAGAGCGCAAAAGTACTCCGTGGAAGCATCTGCCAAGATGTGTGAGGCCTACAAGGCATATTTCGGCATGCTTGTCGGGGATCAAGACAAACCCTGGGCACCTCATTTCACCTGCGAGCACTGCAAAAAATCTCTGGAAGTCAGATGAATAATTCTTGCTCGGAATTTTATGTTATAAAATTTGCTAAAATTTTTAAAATTGTAAAAGTTTTTAATTTGAAAATGTTTTACAATTTTCAATGCTATTAAAAAATATATATATGAAAAATGTTGCGAGAGTCACTTACACATTAGTCATGGGTGAAATAAATGTATTTTTGTAGGTTGGTACAGGGGGGAAAAGAGAGCCATGAAGTTCGCTATCCCAGGAATTTGGCGGGAACCCCACTGACCACTAAAGCAACTACTACTTCTCCATAGTGGACCCTTCCAAACGTCGGACTGGCAAGAATGCACCTGCTATCACGTATCCGGACCTTCCTTCATCCATCGCCCCGGTGTTACACTGCTCTGAGCTCCCTGTACCCACTCCTCCTGAGAGAGAGCAGCCGTCTTTAGAAGAGAGCAGCAAGTCAGAGTGCGAGGAAGACGTTGTAGATCGAGATGACAATTTCAGAGGTGGAGCTGAGGAGAGAAGCCATACTACCCCAACCAAAAAGACCTCAACGACTTGATCAGAGATCTTGGTCTCACCAAGTCCACTGCCGAGCTTTTGACGTCTAGGCTCAAGCAGTGGAACTTGTTGGATAAAAGTGTGCAAATCGCAGAGCAGAAGAAGCGTCACCAAGCTTTTTCCAGCTTCTTCACCCGTCAAGGTGGGCTCTGCTTCTGCCACAATGTGACCAGTCTGTTCGAGGCAATCGGAATCGGCTGTAACCAGAATGAGTGACGCCTCTTCATTGACAGCTCACCCAGGAGCCTAAAAGCCGTGCTACTCCATAATGGGAACAAGTTTTCCTGCTATCTTTGCCTTTGGGACAGCAGGGACACCAAGTCGCACTACTACAGGCGGGACTGGCCACAGTGGACCGAGTTCTCTGTGGATAGGAACAACGTCAAGTGGGAGCCACTGATGGACCCCCGGAAGGTGCTGATGCCACCACTGCACATCAAACTGGGCATTATAAAACAATTTGTCAGAGCTCTAGATAAGGAGTCGGCAGCCTTTAAGTACCTTCAAGACTTCTTCCCTAAGCTGTCTGAGGCAAAGGTCAAAACCGGTATCTTCGTCGGACCACATATAAAGAAGATCCTGGAGTACAATGAATTTCCCAAAAAAGCTCACTAGTAAGGAGAAAGCGGCTTGGAACTGCTTTGTCGCAGTGGTTCGGAGCTTCCTGGGCAATCACAAGGCCGAAAGCTATGTGGAGCTGGATGAGACTCTGGTGAAGAACTACGGCACAATGGGCTGCAAGATGTCTCTCAAAGTCCATATCCTTGATGCTCATCTTAATAAATTCAAAGAGAATATGGGAGCGTACTCGGAGGAGCAAGGCGAGCGCTTCCACCAGGATATACTGGATTTTGAACGCCGCTACCAAGGACAGTATAACGAGAACATGATGGGAGACTACATTTGGGGGTTGATTCGTGAAAGTGATTTACAGTATGATCGTAAATCTCGAAAAACTACTCACTTCTAAATCTTTTGTGGTCGTTTTTTGTATTACTTTAGTATAAATATTTGTTAACTTTGATTCACATGTTGTTTTTTTTCTTCTGACTTTATGTGAAGGAAAAGATACAAATTCGCCTATTTTCTCATTGGAAATAGGTAAATTTCAAAACATCATTGTCCTGGTCACAAAAGCAAAGTTTGTGGGGAATAATAGCCATTTTCTATACTTTTTAGGTATGAGCAATTACGAAAATAACACTTTACCTAGGAACAAAAATTGTGTTACATAGTAAATGATCCATTAAATCTTGTCAGGAAATGTAGATTTTGTATTCATCAACGATGATTAAAAATTCAATGATTATCAATCAAACAATAAATGCAACGGACGCTGTCAATTGAGAGCACGAAAAGCGTGTACTGACGCTGTCAACTGAGAGCATGAAAAGTGTGTAATCCTCATAATTTATTAAAATGGGACCACACTGAGTATAGAAACGTTATTATTGCCGATTTGTCATTTGCATCAGATTTCTTTAATTACGCTCATTATATTTCATTTTCTTTGTGAAATGAGTTGGTATATTTTAGTGCGCAATCATCTGACTATCTAATAACTTTAATATCATCGTACGACTTGACAAAAAATGCACAACACTGATTTTGAAGACAATCCGATTTTTTGTAACAATTTCAAGAAAACGCTGCAAAATAATTTCCATGAAAAGAGCGATAAAAGAGTAGCAGAACCTTATTTAGATTTTAATGCACTTACTTATTCGAAGAAAACTTAGTAGTAGAGGAAAACGGGACTTCTAGATTTAATACCCATCCCCCTCCCCCTCTCCCCTTCCCTCAAAACATATTTGTAACCAACCTGTAGCTTAACTCAAAACAGGTTAGAAAATATATTTGTCCCCTCTCCCACTCCAGAAAGATATTTGTATTAACGGGGTCTTCTAGATTTGAGACCCCCTTCCCTCCAAAACATATTTGTCAGAGAAACCCCTTCCCCATTCTAGATATTCTATAACAGACATAACTTTCGAACTATACATGTTTTCAGCCTGTAGCCTAGACAGAGACTGCTGTGTTGCGATCGATAACTTTACTAGACACACGAAATTACATCATGTTATTTTTAGAAGCCATGGATGATGCAATCATAAGAAAGAATGACTCGAAACTGCATCATACATGATATGAATTGCGTCATGTTATTCCTGGAAGCCATGGATGATGCAATCATAACTAAACTTACATCACTCTATTGAACAAATTATAACTGAATGATGCAATCATAAGAAAGAATGACTCGAAATTGCATCATACATGATATGAATTCCATCATGTTGTTCCTGGAAGCCATGGATGATGCAATCATAACTAAGCTTGCATCACTCTGCTTATAACGCTATAAAAGGCAACCAATTTTTCATTTGTGGTCATTCCGCAGAGATGTGTTCGCTGGAAGCATGGAAGGTAAGTGAGATATTTTCTTTGCATGACAGACTAGGAGATAGGTTCTTTATGTTAACAAGAAAAAAAATATTTATTATTTCGTTCAGATTTTCAGAGGTAAATGGAAGTTCTTAAAGAACTTCTTCGACAAAAATTACCAATATTTCAACGGTAGCTACCAGAAATAATTCACTATCGGGTTTATGCAAATAAAATTTAACTTTTCCGCTTACTTTTCGATGACATTCAAATAACTCTCTCATTGTTACCCTGTTGATAAAATCCTTACAACCTTTTGCAAAAACCTTCGACCGGTTTAGGTCAATATTTATTTTTGTATACTTTTCCTGGCTGATCGGATCATGAAGATTATCGTATTTTTGTCCGAGATTGTCTCTCAGTTTCTCAAGATAATCAAAATATTTGCTGTCATCTGATTTAATCAGCGAGAGTTTTATTCTGTCAAATTTACTAAAACAAATATCTGAAATTTCATCATTAAATTCAAACTGTAGTGGTTGGCTGTTAATCATCAACACCTTTACCTTACTATTAACTCCATCAGCTAATGTTAAATTTTAAAACATTATTTCTGAAGTTTAGACAAAATTAATTAAATATGTTGGTTTGCTTAGTGTCCAATAGCTAGTGTATTAACCCCGTCCTCGCAATAGCGTTTGCCATCAAAATTACTTAGGCCACGTTTTATAATTGTATCTGTTTCAAGTTTGAGATGATTTGTTCTAATAACATTTGTTTTAATAAAGCTGACATTATTGTTTAGTGCTGCTTTAAAGTCATCAAATTTCATACATTTTTTTACATACCCATGAGGAACACATTTTGCTTTTTTTTTGTCAGTTTATTGTCATTTAAAATTACGGCGTACATTTTACTTCTTAGTCCGACAAATTCCTTAACTGGCACAAACATAAATTCGTCCTTAAATTTACCAATAACTTTTTTGTTAGTTGGATCATGAAACTTATTATCTTCAGCAATATCTAATAAATCAAACTTGTTACGATGATCATACACATCTTGATAAACATCATCTGCAAAAATTTCGTATACGAGCGAATCTGTATCGGTAAACAATAAATTTGAATCTGGCCAGACTCTCTTAACAAACCCGTAGTGAAAATCGTATATCAACCACTTTGATATGTCCAAAACCGACGCACCAACATAAATTGGTTTATTTAACTTTAAATTTGTCCTTCGTCGCTGTATTGCAACAAGAATTTTATTAAATATTTTCATACTGACAAAACCGTCATCGTTAACTAATTTATTCATGCGATTTATGTCGTTTACAATTTCAATATTGTCACGTTTTCTAATATTTTCCATTGTCTTACCGAACACGGAATTGTTCATAAGTTTAAAGAAGTTTCTCTCAAATGCTATCCTAGAAGTTGCGCGACGTTTGGTATTTAAATCAATATAATCTGCCATCCACCTCGACTGATTAAATTTTAACACGCGATGAACTGTCCTTAAGACCAGTCCAGCATCTACTGCTTGTTTTTCGTTTCTGTAGTGCATCACGTAATTCTTTTTACCCAGTAAATTGGGAACTAGCTTATTAACAGTCGAATTTTTTGCTGTTGTCGCTGCCTGCTGTTCAGGTGATAATAAACTATAGTCTATTACTATCGACTCTGAACAAAACGGATTGTCGTTCTGCAGATCGTGAAGTGACTCGGGATAATCAAGATCAACTTCAACAAAATAACTGACATCGGAAAAATCATTATTGATTTTTCTGGGTAAGTCTTTTTCAGTTTCGCTAAGAAATTGATCTGGAGTTATCCAATGAAATCCACTGCACGGCATTGGCTCTGACATTGCATACATACAAATTATTAGCGTTAAATAAATAATATAATTTGACGGTACATTTTTATCGTGGATTTTTAGACGTTTATTGTTAGCTACCGCATATTTTTTTATTATGACGCTATTCCGCCTCTGATACCTTTTTCAATAAAATTAAACATATTATTGTCAGTTAAAAGATCCAATTCTATCTTACTTGATTTTAGCAAAGCGTCCCAGGATAGTCCTGGAGCGGAATAATACCAACAAGGATCCAATCCATAATGTTCATGACTAACTCGACAAAAACTCTCGAAAACATCAGCTAACAATCACACATCTGTTTTCAGATGTAAATCATGATATTCACCAAATGTTTTGCAACCAAATTTATTCCAAATTTCTTGTGCATAACTATATTCACCATCTGATATACCTTCGCCTTTTAGCTGCGAATAAAATTTGTCTTTGCCAGGCAGAGAAGTTTCATCAGATCTACTCCAGTCGTCGAGATGCTTATACGGAAAGATACCTTTTTTTGTCAGATCGACGTAGTTTTCACCAAAACATCTTTTTAGATTATTGAAATTGTTACAGCTTTTTACAAGCTCATCCAGCGGAGTTGCCATAAATTGCAAACTGTCAATGAAACGTAATTTGCCAAGAGTAACTGACATATACTTTTCAAAATTGTTTGGAATACATTTTATGATGTTTAGTTTAGATTTAACCTCCTCGTTGCCAAAAGCTTCTACAATGATATGACTATCGTAACCACGAAAATTATGTAAGACGACAGGAATAAAATCTGGCACATGGAATTTTAAATTACAATTGTTATGAGCTGCCCTGCGATACTGACCGGTCAGATGACAGTGATCGCGCACTTTATCATCACCTAACAACTTCTCACAAATATGACAATTAACTGCATTATCAAAATCAAGTTGTTGTTTGGATGTTATTTTCATTGGAGCTGTTTTGAATAACCTGTTGGAAATTTTATTAACTTCATCCATGAGATTTTTTAGTAGCCACACGGCCGGACTTTCAGATTCGCCATTGTTACATCTGTATAACTTTACTGGAGCAGACATTTATCATTATCACAACAAACTACTTTATAAGCAGCTCCGCAAGGAACATGTTGTATTTTTCTTGTACTCGATTTATTTGGATTATTTTCTGCGCCAGCCACAAGAACAAGTAGACACTCAAAATCTGCATAAATAACAACCGGGATACTTAGCTTATCATTATAATTTTTAAATTTTAATACTTTTTCTTTTTCTGTTGGCATTGTTATTTTTTGAACATTAACACAATATTTAACATGCTCTTGCAGTTTTCCATCGCTAGAAAAACCTTGTAAACATCTGAAACAGAAATATTTTTTCCATGGTGCTTATTATACTGTCTGCCAACTAACCCGTTAAAAGTTTTTTATCCAGCAATAATGTCCTTTATAAAATAATAAATTTATTGCCATCTGCTTAGCAGTCACTGAAATATATCTCGGGTAAACATTTTCTCGCTCATCTAGTCCGAAAACATTTACTGAAATATCGTTTTGTTTTTCAAACTTTGGTATCTGATTTTCTGCCACTGGAAAAGTTATCCCATCGAAATCCAATTCGTTTCTGTACGGCAAATATTTTTCAACTTGGTTGGAGTTACGATTTTGAGGATGTCTTGCAGACAAAATTGCCCAACGAAAACACTCGTTGTCACTGTTTTTGACATTTATACAACATTTTTTGTTTTTAACTTTTTGAGGGAGATTCACGTAAGAACTACCGCGAAGTATGTTATATTTCATTGTGTGAAATAAAATCTCCGTAATCATCTCAAATTTCCAACCTGATCCTGATGCGGTAAATTCCTCAAGCTTCTTGTTAATTTTTTTGTGTATTTCATTGGCAACTATGGCAATATTTGTTCCAGTTAATATTTTTCGTGATTTAGCTGTTAAATATGGCTCAGCAATTTCGCTGTCGAAATTTGTATTTTCAAAAATTATATCAAGTGCATCTTTTTCGATTGCACCTAACTTTGATAAAATTACATGATACTGCACTATTAGCTTGATACTTTTGTGAACTGCAAGTTCTTGCGTTACAATCGGCTGTAAAAGATGAAATAAATTTGTGAAGTTAAAATTTGCTAAAACATTTTGATCATCAAATTTATAACTTTTATCATAGCCCGAAAATGCTGTAGCAATTTTTTCTGCTTTTAAAAGGCTCTTCTTGGCAATATCTCGCAATTTTAACATTATATTATATATAGTATATTTTATATTTAATTGATAATTTATGTATTTTTCAATTAGAGATATAAAAAATGCTATATAATATAATGACAGAAATTCTGAGATATATTCGATTGACAGCTGAGGAACAAGAAACTTATCATGTCCATCCAAAATATAACTTATATGCTGGAAATGCACTTGGTTCAGTTATTAACATAAAATCTCAAAAATCTATAGGTAAATCAACTCCGGCTGGTATGATAATAAGTCTTCGTGGAGATAATACAGATAGGACCCAAACGTTTAGAAAAGATTTTATTTATACTTTGTTCTGTGGAGATATTCCAGATGGACAGCGAATTTATAGAGTAAACAATTCGATTACTGATGACAATATTGAGAATTTATCATTACAAAATGAATTTCAGTCCCATCCAGTATTTGATCTGTATGAAGCTAATGATCGCGGAATTATTAGAAATAGAAAAAGAAAAAGAACTGTTGGTTTTATGCAAAATAGAGGATATTTGATGGTAACTGTTGGAAGAACAAAAACTTACAAAGTTAATTATCTGTCACATTGTTTTATTTATGAAACATTTAATAACACAATTCCAGATAATCTGGTTATTGATCATATTAATAAATTAAAACAAATAATAGGATTGAAAATTTAGATTTAGTTACACAAAAAGAAAATATCTGACGTGGGGATGATGGTGGTGGTAATAATTTTAAAGACCCAAAACCAATTATCTCAACAAATTTAGAAACTGGGAAAAAAATGAAATTTAAGTCAATAACAGCTGCTGGAAAATATCATAAAATTGATTCTCGTGCAGTACAATTTGTAGCTGACGGCAAAACTAAATCAGCAACTTCAACGTCAACATTGGATAGATTTAGTTTCAAATATGAAGATTAATTATATTTCTTAATTCTGTTTTGGTTAAGCAACTGTGGGCAAACATCAGAACATCATCGCGATTAAATTTTAGTGTTATAAACGCACTATCATCAAATTTATTTTTTTTCTGCTGCTGTTAAAAGTATTTTATCAGAATCACCTTGCATTACAATAACGTCAACAGAATAAGCACTATATCCCGAGAGACATTTTCTGACTGCCTCGGCCAGTTCATTGTAATTTAATATATCAACTTTTTGATGATATTTTACATCAGGAGATTTCGTTTCGCTGGCCTTTATTATTATAAATTAGATAAAAATATATTATAATATGAACTTGATTACGCGACTTGCTGATATATATGCAAGTGATATCATCACTAACGACACAATCACTAACAATAAAGTCGCCAACGACAAGAATTTCATCTCTGGCGATGCAGACAAATCTGCTGGTTATAACGAAGACGATATCTTATTTAATAATGACGATGAACAAGACCAGATCGTGGATGTTGTTGACAAAAAAAATTACAGCAGACCGACAACTGGACGATATAATGTTAAATATCATATCGCTAAAAATAACAAAATTTAATTTTACTGTTGCCGAACAACAAATATTTTGGCAACTTATAAAACCTTTTTTTGGTGTAAAATTTCCAGGCCAGCAAAGGAACATCAAATACGATTTTATTTTTGTTAAAATATTCAATTTGATGCCAGTCGATGATGCAACAAAATTACATTTAATTTCCTTATGTCGACCGGTCAAATGTAAATCTGTACTTATGAAGTACGAACAAATATCTATTTCCCTGATTAAATCAGGGTGATTAAATCAGGATCGACCGAGTTGGGCACCCAACTATTAAATTTATCGCTATACCTGCGTCATTTAACTAAACTTTTGTTGCCGCGCTTCCTAATAACTTTTTCAATAACGAATATATCTTGCTCAGTTTTTTGAAGTTCTTGTTCATAAAAACTACCAGTTATAGGTTCACCCGATAAATCTTTTAACGCATATGTCACTAGTATTGTTAAAAGTACGTTATCAAAAACAAATACTTCTTTGCTCCAGTTTTGAGTAAATCCTTTCTCGAACACCTTTTTCGTCAGAGAAATTCTAACTTTATCGCCAATTTTAAATTTATGTCTGCGGTACATGTTTTCGTTTGCTAGTATCGGATTTTTAATTGCGTCGTCCAGCGATATCCTTGTGGTTCGATATTTCGTGTTATTATATTCGTCAACAATTTTCTGTAGATTGTCAATGTATCTATTTTGTATTTTTAGCTGTCAAATATTTGTGGATTTTGTCGTTTAGCGTGCGATTAAATTGCTCTACGACAACGCTCTTACCTTCACATCCAGTGACATAATTTTTGATGTTATTTTGTTCCAAAAACTGCTCAAATATTTTATTAAAAAATTCTGCTCCATGATCGGTCCAGATTCTATTTGGGTTTCTTTCTGTACTAACAATGACCTGTTTTAACGCATCAGTTACTGATGTTCCTGTTTATCTGAAACTGGTACACTAAACGCATATTTGCTAAAAACATCTACGACATTAAAAAGATATTTTTTGCTATTGTTAAACTTACCGAGGCCTTAGGCATCAACTAAATCTATCGCCCAGATATCATCGACGGCATTTGCGACAACTTTACGTCGCGTAAACTTTTTTAGGTTTGTGTAATTCCGCTGCAAGATCATCATATCTACCAAGACCAAGTTTATATTTGGCTCCAATAAATCCCTGCACCAGCCTTCGGTCAAATCGCTCCCGTATATTTACGGGTTTCATATCACGAAGTTCGTCCAACATTACTTTATCACAGCCGTGCTTATCTTGTTCGTTATCACTATAACAAATGTCGTGGCGCATTGCTACTGCATCAACCTGACTGTAAGGTTCCTGTCCTGACAGCGGATTATCGTCTCGTCAAGTTGTTTATCAAGAGGATTATAAGGTCCAGTATATTTATGGCCTGGCAATGTCCAACCACCTTTTGGTTTTGGTAATTTGCCAATCAATTTATGTATATCTATACCTGTTCCAATTATTTCTCTGTTGTTGCATTGTTGACAACATGTAACAATTTTATTTTGCTCCGGAGAGAGATCTCTATCACAATCGCACTTGCATTTCGTTATTTATTAATCATCTACTAAAAAAACTTCCTTTACGGGGCATCCCGCTCCGGACAACTTTGTTGTTGGCGTTGGAGATTTTTTTAAAAAACATACTTTTTCTTTTCCACAGATTGCGCAAATACTTTTTAGCATTATTCTATTATTTTTTGTTTTTTTTCTGTTGTTTCATCGCTATTCTCTGTTTAGTTTTACACTTGAGACAATATGTTGACATTATATCAACAAGTTTATACAAAATTAATTGCAATCTCATCATTAGCGTGAGAAGGTTGCTTGTCAAACTGTAAAATAAACTTTAAAAAATCTGGATTTTTATTCATCTGTTTAACGAACATTATACAAAAATATCCACAAGCCGATGTTCCAACAGGTTGAAGTTGATTGGACGAATAATTTATTATTTTATATTTTCGAGACAGGTATTTTTTTATTGCGTCACTTGATGGAAGTCCAAATGAGTCAAAATAATTGTTATTACAAACAGCTACCCATTGTGTGCCAGAACCGTCATTGAAATCTTGTATATTTATCACACACGATCCTAGAATAAACTCCACGGAAATGTTTTACTTTTTTTAGTTTATCAAGTATATATCAAAGTTGCTTAACGCGGCCGTGGGAGGTTTCACCTCCTTGTTCCTGGCAATGTTAGTCCTCGTCCGATTCCCAGCAGATTTGGCAGTAGACTTCCCGCTACTCCCGCCAGCAATGGTCCTATAAATCCGCCTTTCCTTTTTCGCGATCGCGTCTTTTTTTCAGTCTTTCTTACCGTTTTTCGTTTGGACATTATATTTATCTTTAGATAAAAATTTTCTTTATTCCGTCTCCGGAGACAGCCTCTTTCGTTGCATCAGATATTGCGCCACACGCTGCTGATAATCATAATGTACCAAGTACTAGCAAAATGTTAGGTATTAACGTTCTGGCCATTACAGATTGTGCCGGACCAAAGAAACCACCTTCCACCGCGCTGCGGTGGGACATTGCTGTCATTTGTGTGGCACTTAAATTTAAAACAAAAGGTTTTTTGCGATCGTATTTATTTATTTGTTTTTTGGTTAACATTAATTTTGTTAAAACACCTTCGGTGCTGGGTTTTATTTTTAATGATACCTGCCGTTGTTTAACAATACCTTGTCGGAGTTTTTTAACTTGACCATCAGTCAAATATATTTCTTTTACAATTTTTTTTGTCATTATATACAGATTACAGATTAAACTTGTACTGACATTTTACCTCCGACAGAGTCAATTGTTCTAAATCTGTCGCTGATCACTAGTGCGTATACGTATAACTGTGCTGAAACTTCTCCGAGTGTCCAAGTAATTTCAATACCAGCTGCTGAGTCGACAGCTCGCTCGCTGTGTTTACTAACATCAAAATAGAATATTGGATAAAGTGTACGAAATTCTTCGACAGAGATCTGAGATCCGTCTCCAACATCTTGATATTTTTGCACTGCGTCCATGAGATACATGTAAGGTCTAGTAATATTTTAATTAGCGTTATCTGCAAAATTTCATTCTATCTCTCGATCGGGATCTTGTTTGGAGTTGAGTCTAGCGTATATTCATCTAACATCGGCGTTATCAAACATGCATTATTTTGTTGTTGGTTACCACGTCGCACTTGTTGCTGAAATACAACAAATAATTGCCGAGGTAGTTGTTCACTTGATGTTCTTGTGACGCGTCATGTGTAGTCGGTGGTATTTGGAACTGCTGTTTGATATATTTTATGTTGCTGAAAATAAATTCTGTTTGTGTGTTTATCAACTATACTGTTTAATTCTGATGCTTTTGTGAATGACAGAGTTATTCGTGGCATCCAGTGCAAGTTTATTTATGACAAACTGTACATCAGCTCCGCCAGCTCGAAATAAACAATCATTTTGTTCTGCTCGATCTAAAATAAGTGTATGTTTAACTCCACGAAATTCTTTATTGTACTCGCGACAAAAGTCAAATATTGTGCTCAACGGCAGCATCATTGTAATTTGACGCGATCCTCCTACAAGTTCTTTTCTCCTAGCATAACCTTCATTGTAACGTGGATTTCTTAAGCTAATTGCGTTACTAATCAAATTTAACATTGCAATGCCGTCTGCAGCTGCAGCTGGTGGTGTTATACCTAAATTATTACAAGCTGCAATAAGTGATACTCTTGTAGCGTCTGCATCTGCGCCTGCAGCTTGTGCTGCTATACCAAAATTATTAGCATTAGCAATAAGAAAATCTCTCACAATTACAAAATCTGCAGCGGCATTAGCCCCATGACCTAATGCTCCTCTTGAAATAAATTCTCTATATACAGCTGCACCAGCTCCAGTATCTTTAAACCACATCATGTTAGTTGCAGTTGATCTGGAGTAATCGTCAGAAAACGTAATAGTATTTAAGATTGTGCTCGCAACTTGTAGATGATTTGAAATATCTTCAACAGTTTGATTAGCTAGCTGATATCTAGCACTTTTAAATAAACACCAGCCATTATTTATAAGAGCTACTTCTGTTCCAGCTGCAATTGCGACATGTGGATTAGCTACTGTCATAATCAGGCCACGAACTTCCAATATTGCTTTGTGAGGTAAAAGAAATACATCTTCGTCTCTGGTATTAAATGTTCTGACGCCAGACTTATTTGGTTCATTAGAATTTTCGTCGAGATACTCAACATACTCAAATTCAGTTACGGTGTCGTCGGTATCATAAGTTTCTGCTAAATCGAGATACTTTTTAACAGACATTTTTTTATTTATTAGGTTATATAAAATTTTATTATTTCGGTGCTGTTGCCTTAGATATTAATTTTTGTATAATTTGATCTCCTTTTGGCGATTAAAGTTTTTTTGTTGTTGTTATCATTGCACGTTGAGTTTCTTTTGTTGGAGCGATTTCTGATATAATTTGTTTTATCTCAGATGTAGAAGCGACACCTCCTGTGTTGCCTTTTATTTTATCAGCTATTTTTTGTCCCACCGCAGTTCCAGCGGCAGATGCAGCTCCACTTGCAAAAGCTTTTGACGCGTCAAGTGCAATTGGTGCGACTTTATACGCTATTCCCGGGACATTTTCAATAATTTTAGTAAATATATTTCAAAAAAATCCTCCAACTATTTTTCTCCTGTAAATTTTTTTTTCTCTGTTTCATTATATCTGAGGTTGTATAATTTTATTGCCAATCACGAAGTCGATAGCGAAGCTATTGTCAGTCACTTCGTCATTGTACGTAGGTGCAGGTAATAAGTAACAACCTCGTTATTCAAATCCAGTTGTCGTCCAGACTGATCTGTCAATTGCATATTTATTTCGGTTATCTGATTTTCAACATTTAGCGGATAATAAATAACTTGCCGTGGATTAATTTGCATAAGCGAGCCCGGTGGAACGTCCGGCGAAAAACTATAGATAGTCTGTCCTTTACTGCCCCAGGCTGAATAAGATCCAGCTGTAATAGAGCAAATTATTAATATTGTGTTCACGTCAGTTATATTTACTGGCAGTTCACTGTCATATGTTATAGTTGATCCTAAAGCAACATAATTTTCATGAGAAAATCCTATTAACGATGCAATACTTGTTGGTGATGAAAAAACTAATTATCATATTTTTTAATGTCATCCTAGCGCGTAACGGGTTATAATTTGGTGTTAGCTCAAAATTGTCAGCGTTACCGCCCGCCTTTGTTACTAGTTCTTTTATTGTTTTATTTAGATCGGTGACATTATAAGCTCCTTGCGGAATTTTAAATGTTTTCCACTGTTTATCAGGTAAAATAGTAAATGTAAAATCATCATTCGCCCCAGTTTTCACGTTAGCCATAGAATGCCAACACGTACAGGAAATTAGTCCAATCTCATAATGTTTTTCAGGATCCAGTTCTATTGGTGGAATATAATTTACCGAAAAATTTGCGCTATCTCCCACGGACGCACTAGAGTCAAGTAGTAATGTTGTTGACATTTATATAAGATCGCCTCGATTAAATGAAATCGCCGCGATTAAATCCCGCTGTAAAATTTCGTATTCGTCAGATGTTAATAAATTTTCCGATCTCAGATGATCAAGTATGTCAGTAATTTCATTGTCAGTTTCAACACCAACATTTCCAGCTTCTTTTGACGATATCAATAACATTAATCTACCTATCATCTCAGATACTGATGTAAATATTTTTACCCCAGAGCCTGTGATTTTTGAGTGATTTTGATTAATTTCCATAAATATATTATAAAGTACATCATCTGTTTTATGTTCTTTAGTCATAAAGTGTTCTATAGCATGTTTAAAAATCATAGCAATAACACCTTCTCGAATTCTATTATAATATTCTATAGGATGTTCTTGAGGGTAAGTAGTAACACTGATTTCAGCTGCAAAACCACTAGTAATAATATATTGTAATATCATATTGACATTATCATATCCTATTTCTTCAAATTTTTTAGTAGATAAATCATTTTTTTTTTCTTCAAATCATGATATTCTTCTAATGTTATTTCATTGTTTTTAATGGTATTAATAATTGCAAATGTCTCTGGAGATACAGTATATTTCTTTTTTCTTTCTTGCATGAGGTCTGATAATGTTACAAGTAATGGTTCACCATTAGAATCAATTTCTTCTTGACATTTTTCTTCTTGTCCTGAACTTCTAGTTGCTTCTTCTTTTTGACTTTCGACTGTTTCTAGTTCTTGTCTTTTGACTGTGTCTTGTTTTAGACTTTTAGGCTTTTTAACTTTAGTTGCTTCTTCTTCTTCAGCTTCAGTTTTCAGATATTTTCTTGCACGAGATCTATTTTTT
>JAECUM010010818.1:0-10619 GCA_016617855.1 Megalonaias nervosa | reverse complement strand
AATTCAAATAATCTGTTGGAATATTTCTTATGTAATCTTTAGAGTGTCAGTTAACAAATATTATTACTAATTAATAATGCATAAAGCAAAATGGATCCTTAGAATTCCCATAATATCATCTAGGCCACAATGCTGCACTACATCAATCAATATCTTAAAGAAACTAAACAATAAAATGGAATGCATTCTGTGTTCAACTTACATCCTTTTGCTGTTTTCTTACCTGCAAGGGTAAATATAGCTGGGGAAAGTATATTTTATCCCTTTGACCTGTATTTCATTCTCTGACAGCTTAATATGATTTTGTAGAGAACTTGAGCAGGTTCTAGTATAAAGTCTTCATCTCTGTCCTCTCACTAAATACCCTATAACTATGTTTATAAACAATTACTGATAGCTATACAAGCAGATATGTGTTACTTAGGAAGTCACCCCATCATAAACACATAAATTAACTGCTTGGACCCCAAATAAATAGTTTCAATGACCTAAAGGTACAATACAAAATAGAATTTTGTCTTCATGTATTTTAAATGAAGGTCTCATTTTGACTTACAAAGATATTTTCTCTGACAAAATTTGACAAATATCCATCATTTGAGTTTGTATATGGTGTAGGAGTATATACATGCTGATATCATTTAATGTCATTCCCAATAAATATTATATATGTGCATTTTTGGTGGAAAAATTTTATTTTTTAATTTTTTTAAAAATTTCATTAAAATTTTTAAAATAAAAAATCAATTTTTTATTTTTAATCTCATTCTTATATATTTAAAGTCATTATACATAACATATTAAAATTTCATGTGTCTATCATTAATAATAAAGATTTTATACCAGTTTAAACTTTACTCAAATACTGCACTGACAGGCCATAGAACACAATTAATTTTACTATATATTCTTTACATTTGTTTCTCAGTACTGAACTTTCCACTGTGTGACAATCAATACAAATCATATGTTAATCTAAAATACCTTCAAAGATGACTTTACAGTGAAGTTCTTGTCAGGGGTTGACCTGCATTTTTTTGAGAGGCTAAATTCTAAACAAAACACCATGCAATGCAACACAGATTTCACTTCCGGATCATCACCAAGGCCTTATTACTCACTGTGCACTGTTGCCGAAATACACACAGACAAGCACACCATAAGCTCATATTCCAAAGAATAAACAATTGCCTTTAAATCCTTACCAAGAATGCCTAAATCTAACTCTTGTATCACCACCAAACGGAGACAGGAAAAATGATCTAAAAATAGACTGGGACTACATTCGTGGGTACTGAACCGGAACTATTAATTGTGACCTAAGGCCTTTTGAAAGGCCCAATTTGTATGGCCAATTTTAGTCAAACTGTTATACTTGCATGCCACACTTATTTCAACTTTATACAGGAAGTCTTTTGGAATTTCCTTGCAAACAAGACATGTGACAGCTGTCAGAAAGTGTGTAGTGCTGGTGTTCCACAGGGTGCAAGTTGTGGTCCAAGTGTTCTTGATAAACCAAAACTAAATTTGCTATATCTTCCTTAGTTACAGGAATTTTTCAATGCAGTAAAAACCTAATTGTAATACATGATAAGGCCTGTCTGAAAATATGTTTGAAATTTTAAAATAATGATATATTAAATTTTAATGGAAATTTAAATAAACATATAAATTTTAAAAACTAAATTTTTTTTAAAAAAATTAAATTTTCACACAAGTTATTAGATTCAGTTTGACAAATTTAAGGCAGCAAAGTTGATTAATGAATGGTATTTAAAACAAATGGTAGTTTGGGTCTGTACAACTGATAACATTTTTCCTAGTGGTACTGAAGCATGATAGCTCACAGTGATTTTGGCAGCAAATTGCAATATGCCTATCCAGATGCATATAGGTGTACACATTAAAGAAACAATGACAGGTGCTGTCTTCCACATTTATTGTGTCAGGTACTTGGGCAGTTGTTTGTATAACTAATAGTGTACTCAAATTTAAAGTTTTGGTGGGACCACTACCATGTTTTATAGCAAAAATGCATTCCATTTTAATGTCGATAACTACAAAAGTCAACAATGTGATAGAAAAATTCAGTTTCAGGGAGGTTCCACCTTACTGAACAATGGTGCGACTCTCTCTCATGAAGATCTAAGCCATGTCTTTGAGGTGCTGTATATCAGTGTGCTGATATGAACTAATCTTGGTCACTCATAGCAGTACACCGCACATGTCCTTTATGAGACCTTGCTATCACCACCGGACTACTGGAGAGCTTCCAAACTGATCCAACTCTAACACTTTCTTCCAGATACCAGGCTAGACCTGAAAATATATAACATGTTTCACTTAATTCTAGAAAACAGTAAGATGTAGGCAAATGAAGTTAAAATGTGTTGGATATGGTGATTTCAAAATAACATTCAGGTTGCAAACATGGGAAAAATAGTAAACTTTACAGAGTGACACTCACAAATGTGAAGCAATGGGCATGTATTAAAGTGATAAATGCATCCTAAAAATAGATGATGTTTCTACAAGCATATTTAGCCATTTACAGGTTAAATAACTAATCAGGTACAGTATGTATCATCATGTTTAAGGCAATGTTGGAACGGTGAGGTTTGATCATTGGTGCAAACATTAGTACATACCAGTATATTGGAAAGTCAAATGACAATGTACCAAATTAAAATGTATTACTATAAGCAATCTTATTCATCAGGAAAATAACAATTTTGGATATTGCGAGTGAATACAGCCAAATGTGGCCACACAGATCAACTGTAGGTACCAACAGATCCTATATCATCAACCAAATGTGAAATTCGGATCCCCAAAACTTGTAAACAAGGATGGACATTTGCATGTGTGGGACATATGCAATGTACTTATTCCAATCCCATGTGCAAACATAATTCAAATGATCTGTTTGAACATTTTTAGTGTATTTTTAAGAGTGTTGGTTACCAGTTATTAAGCTCAATGAGTCAA
Organism: Megalonaias nervosa; assembly: GCA_016617855.1. NCBI lineage: Eukaryota > Metazoa > Mollusca > Bivalvia > Unionida > Unionidae > Megalonaias > Megalonaias nervosa. The sequence goes on along the minus strand of JAECUM010010818.1, from coordinate 7,631 downwards.
TGGAATCAGATATCAGCTGATGCTGCAATACCGCACTCTGTCAAAGTACTCAATTGAAATATGTTACCATACAGAGGCATATTCATGATGAAAATAACATCATGGGATATTTAAAGTGCACACAGCCAGAACTGAGCCTTACAGATTCATTATAGGTACAATGTCAGCCTATATGATGTACTGAATGTCAACTTTTGATCCCAAACATTCTAAAATATATGCATATTTGTTCATGTCAGCTATTTAACCATGTTAAGAGTAATTGTACAAAGTTCAATTCAAATAATCTGTTGGAATATTTCTTATGTAATCTTTAGAGTGTCAGTTAACAAATATTATTAGTACTTAATAATGCATAAAGCAAAATGGATCATTAGAATTCCCATAATATCATCTAGGCCACAATGCTGCACTACATCAATCAATATCTTAAAGAAACTGAACAATAAAATGGAATGCATTCTGTGTTCAACTTACATCCTTTTGCTCTTTTCTGACATGTAAGGGTAAATATACCTGGGGAAAGTATATTTTATCCCTTTGACCTGTATTTCATTCTCTGACAGCTTAATATGATTTTGTAGAGAACTTGAGCAGGTTCTATTATAAAGTCTTCATCTCTGTCCTCTCACTAAATACCCTATAACTATGTTTATAAACACTTACTGATAGCTATACAAGCAGATATGTGTTACTCAGGAAGTCACCCCATCATAAACACATAAATTAACTGCTTGGACCCCAAATAAATAGTTTCAATGATCTAAAGGTACAATACAAAATAGAATTTTGTCTTCATGTATTTTAAATGAAGGTCTCATTTTGACTTACAAAGATATTTTCTCTGATAAAATTTGACAAATATTCATCATTTGAGCTTGTATATGGTGTAGGATTATATACATGCTGATATCATTTAATATCATTCCCAATAAATATTATATATTTTGAGTGGAAAAATTTTCTTTTTTAATTTTTTTAAAAATTTCATTTAAATTTTTAAAATAAAAATCAACTTTTTAGTTTTAATTTCATTCTTATATTTTAAAGTCAATATACATAACATATTAAAATTTCATGTGTCTATCGTTAATAATAAAGATTTTATACCAGTTCAAACTTTACTCAAATACTGCACTGACAGGCCATAGAACACAATTAATTTTACTATATATACTCTACATTTGTTTCTCAGTACTGAACTTCCCACTGTGTGACAATCAATACAAATCATATGTTAGTCTAAAATACCTTCAAAAATGACTTTACAGTGAAGTTCTTGTCAGGGGTTGACCTGCATTCTTTTGAGAGGCTGAATTGTAAACAAAACACCATGTAATGAAACACAGATTTCACTTCCGGATCATCACCAAGGCCTTATTACTCACTGTGCACTGTCGCCAAAATACACACAGACAACCACACCATAAGCTCATATTCTAAAGAATAAACAATTGCCTTTAAATCCTTACCAAGAAAGCCTAAATCTAACTCTTGTATCACCACCAAACGGAGACAGGAAAAAATGATCTAAAAATAGACTGGGACTACATTCATGGGTACTGAACCAGAATTATTAATTGTGGCCTGATTCCTGACAGGCTCAATTTTTAAGTCAAACTTTTATATTTGCATACCACACCTATTTCAACTTCATACATGAAGTCTTCTGGAATTTCCTTGCAAGCAAGACATGTGACAGCTGTCAGAAAGTGTGTTGTGCTGGTGTTCCACAGGGTGCAAGTTGTGGTCCAAGTGTTCTTGAGAAACCAAAACTAAATTTGATATATCTTCCTTAATTATAGGAATTTTTCAATGCAGTAAAAACCTAATTGTAATACATGATAAGGCCTATCTGCAAATATGTTTGAAGTAAAAAAATATTGATATATTAAATTTTAATGGAAATTTAAATAAACATTTAAATTTTAAAAACTAATTTTTTTTTTTAAATTAAATTTTCACACAAGTTATAACATTCAGTTTGACAAATTTAAGGCAGCAAAGTTGATTAATGAATGGTATTTAAAACAAATGGTAGTTTGGGTCTGTACAACTGATAACATTTTTCCCAGGGGTACTGAAGCATGATAGCTCACAGTGATTTTGACAGCAAATTGCAATATGCCTATCCAGATGCATATAGGTGTACACACTAAAGAAACAATGACAGGTGCTATGTTCCTTATTTATTGTGTCAGGTACTTGGGCAGTTGTTTGTATAACTAATAGTGCACTCAAATTTAAAGTTTTGGTGGGACCACTACCATGTTTTATAGCAAAAATGCATTCCATTTTAATCTCGATAACTACAAAAGTCAACGATGTGATAGGAAAATACAGTTTCAGGGAGGTTCCACCTTACTGAACAATGGTGCGAATCTCTCTCATGAAGATCTAAGCCATGTCTTTGAGGTGCTGTATATCAGTGTGCTGATATGAACTAATCTTGGTCACTCATAGCAGTACACTGCACATGTCCTTTATGAGACCTTGCTATCACCACCGGACTACTGGAGAGCTTCCAAAACTGATCCAACTCTAACACTTTGTTCCAGATACCAGGCTAGACCTGAAAATATATAACATGTTTCACTTAATTCTAGAAAACAGTAAGATGTAGGCAAATGAAGTTAAAATGTGTTGGATATGGTGATTTCAAAATAACATTCAGGTTGCAAACATGGGAAAAAATAGTAAACTTTACAGAGTGACACTCACAAATGTGAAGCAATGGGCATGTATTAAAGTGATAAATGCATCCTAAAAATAGATGATGTTTCTACAAGCATATTTAGCCATTTACAGGTTAAATAACTAATCAGGTAGAGTATGTATCATCAAGTTTAAGGCAATGTTGGAACGGTGAGGTTTGATCATTGGTGCAAAAATTAGTACATACCAGTATACTGGAAAGTCAAATGACAATGTACCAAATTAAAATGTATTACTATAAGCAATCTTATTCATGAGGAAAATAACAATTTTGGATATTGCGAGTGAATACAGCCAAATGTGGCCACACAGATCAACTATAGGTACCAACAGATCCTATATCATCAACCAAATGTGAAATTCGGATCCCCAAAACTTGTAAACAAGTATGGACATTTGCATGTGTGGGACATATGCAATGTACTTATTCAAATCCCATGTGCAAACATAATTCAAATGATCTGTTTGAACATTTTTAGTGTATTTTTAAGAGTGTTGGTTACCAGTTATTAAGCTCAATGAGTCAATGGAATCAGATATCAGCTGATGCTGCAATACCGCACTCTGTCAAAGTACTAAATTGAAATATGTTACCATACAGAGGCATATTCATGATGAAAATAACATCTTGGATATTTGAAGTGCACACAGCCAGAACTGAGCCTTACAGGCTCACTATAGGTACTATGTCAGCCTATATGATGTACTGAATGTCAACTTTTGATCCCAAACATTCTAAAATATATGCATATTTGTTCATGTCAGCTATTTAACCATGTTAAGAGTAGTTGTACAAAGTTCAATTCAAATAATCTGTTGGAATATTTCTTATGTAATCTTTAGAGTGTCAGTTAACAAATATTATTAGTAATTAATAATGCATAAAGCAAAATGGATCATTAGAATTCCCATAATATCATCTAGGCCACAATGCCGCACTACATCAATCAATATCTTAAAGAAACTGAACAATAAAATGGAATGCATTCTGTGTTCAACTTACATCCTTTTGCTGTTTTCTTACATGCAAGGGTAAATATACCTGGGGAAAGTATATTTTATCCCTTTGACCTGTATTTCATTCTCTGACAGCTTAATATGATTTTGTAGAGAACTTGAGCAGGTTCTAGTATAAAGTCTTCATCTCTGTCCTCTCACTAAATACCCTATAACTATGTTTATAAACAATTACTGATAGCTATACAAGCAGATATGTGTTACTCAGGAAGTCACCCCATCATAAACACATAAATTAACTGTTTGGACCCCAAATAAATAGTTTCAATGACCTAAAGGTACAATAAAAAATAGAATTTTGTCTTCATGTATTTTAAATGAAGGTCTCATTTTGACTTATAAAGATATTTTCTCTGATAAAATTTGACAAATATCCATCATTTGAGCTTGTATATGGTGTAGGATTATATACATGCTGATATCATTTAATATCATTCCCAATAAATATTATATATGTGCATTTTTGGTGGAAAAAATTTTATTTTTTAATTTTTTTAAAAATTTCATTTAAATTTTTAAAATAAAAATTAATTTTTTATTTTTAATTTCATTCTTATATTTTTAAAGTCAATATACATAACATTAAAATTTCATGTGTCTATCATAAATAATAAAGTTTTTATACCAGTTTAAACTTTACTCAAATACTGCACTGACAGGCCATAGAACACAATTAATTTTACTATATATTCTCTACATTTGTTTCTCAGTACTGAACTTTCCACTGTGTCACAATCAATACAAATCATATGTTAATCTAAAATACCTTCCAAGATAACTTTACGGTGAAGTTCTTGTCAGGGGTTGACCTGAATTTTTTTGAGAGGCTGAATTGTAAACAAAACACCATGCAATGGAACACAGATTTCACTTCCGGATCATCACCAAGGCCTTATTACTCACTGTGCACTGTCGCCGAAATACACACAGACAACCACACCATAAGCTCATATTCTAAAGAATAAATAATTGCCTTTAAATCCTTACCAAGAATACCTAAATCTAACTCTTGTATCACCACCAAACGGAGACAGAAAAAAATGATCTAGAAATAGACTGGGACTACATTCGTGGGTACTGAACCGGAACTATTAATTGTGACCTGAGGCCTGATAGAAGTACCGGGATAACCAGTCTAACGCATCCAATGCGCACACAGACAAAAAGTGTCAAACCTTTGGTGCGGAAACGACGCATCATGTGTCCCCTTATTCAATTCCTTTTACAGATTTTTTAATACAGTGTAACTTTGTTTCATTATTTATGCTTAGTTACACAGTATTTAAGTTATATTTGTTTTCTTTACAAACTTGTGATTTCTTTTCTAAGTATTTTTTTATTCCTGTGTAAGTGGTTGATGAACAAATAATGAACAATACTCTTTAAAGATGTTAATATGTTTTGGTTTTTGTTCCAAGATGACATATCTCAAACGAGTAGTTAGAGGTTTACAAAATATTACTAGAATAAAGTAGATTCATCCCGCTAGAAAGGTAACACTGTTAACTACTTGAACGTGACCGAGGGCTTTCGATTTCGGGTACGAGGTTTCATACTTCCCTCAAATACTGTGACCCTTGTCTACCTTAACTACCTGCCGATATGACAATATCCTTGTGCTAATAGAAAACAATCCTGTACACCCCTGCACCTGGTAGTAGGCACTGTTTTAACATCTAACACATAAACATAATACAAAACAATGGGCACGTATATAGAGTTCAAATCCGCCAACTACTAAATAAGAAAAATTAAGTTGAGAGAGAGAGAGAGAGAGAGAGAGAGAGAGAGAGAGAGATGCCGATTCGTTGATTACCTTCTATATCCCCTTGAACTAACTAGACCAGATCCTTAAGATAGGACAATAGTATGAGAGCAATATCTAGGCAGGATACTTACCATGAGACAAGAGTATGGGAACAGTATCTATACAGGATACTTAAGATGGGACAAGAGTATGGGAGCAGTATCTAGACAGGATACTTAAGATGGGACAAGAGTATGAAAATAGTATCTGGACAGGATACTTAAGCTGGGACAAGAGTATGGGAACAGTATCTAGAGAGAGTACTTAAGAAGGGACAATAGTATCGGAGCAGTATCTAAACATTATACTTAAGATGGGACAATAGTATGGGAACAGTATCTAGACAGGATACTTAAGATGAGACAAAAATATGGGAGAACCAACTATACCAGATACGTACGATGGGACAAATGTAAGGGAGAACTGATTAGACCATACACTTAAGATGAAATAAGAGCAATGGGGAGATAACTCAAAGGGATGAGGAAAAGACCTGCAGAGAGGTTATGGAAAATTGCGGACATTTTTTTTAGATAAATCTTCTACGGATCGATGGCACGAACTGATGGTATTTATGCCTTAATTATATATGACCCCGTTTTCTTTTTTGTCAGTGAATAATTCGGCCAGATCTTGTTGTAATTAAAGTTTTGACTAGCCTGGATCACCCAGCCTCTTCGGCTTTAATCTCGAAGCAATGGAATAAAACACAAAAACAAGGACATATTAATACACCTGAGTGAAATGAAAGCAAGGCTACTTAACATGCATTCAAAATTCCTAAGAAATACAATGCATTCCAAATCACACTTGAATAGTAAATACAATTACATTTTATACCAGTCAGAAAAACTCTTGTAAGATCATACCTTTTCGTTTGCTACACGCAAGGGATCTAACTACCCAGTGAATCAAACATCCTAATAATCCTAACGGTTATATCGCATGTCTAAAAGTATAGTGTTACGAATGAATTCCATTTATATTCCGAATGAATTCCAATCTTGAGCGTGCCGATATACCAAAAGCCTTCATGTGTCACAATGATATAATCCATAGTGTCTTTGAATTAATTGACAATAATCCCAAAGTAATGTTTTAGTCAAAAATACCAATGAGCACTTTATGATTCCAATGAATAATTCAAATAAATAATTCCCCTCAAACTTTAGCTGAACACAATTATAAAAGATTCCTCGGTGAGTGATATTAGGATAGGAATGAATAATTGTTTACTTGGTTTTCTTTATACACAGACTCTCACCTGACTTATGAAACAACAAAATGTCCTTGACTTAGGACATTTTCAATGAAAATTTCCATGAAATTCGCAAACGAGGTCAGCTCTGTTTAAATAAATTTTAGCAAACAACATCAAAAAGTCAGGTTGACCACATAATTCCCAAAGGAAAAGACAATGTTGTGAACACAAATCCAAGTAAAAGCATGGCATTTAGTCAAGTAGGCCCACACTCCTACCCTCACTTACGGACAAAAGTCAATCACACAATACAAATTAAATATATATATATAACAAGATAATTCTCTATGGTCAGAACATAAGGGGATCCATTTTACAAACTCCATGCTTTCATAATGTCACGTGAATACTGTACATTATGATATCGGCTCCTGGAAATTAGCTAATTACTCGATTTGAGGGATATGTTCCTAACACCGACTCCCGGTAATGAACAATGATCACTAAAACCTAGCAAAGTTATAAACCGAGAGATAAATACAAATAGCATATACCCTGTGTAAATTCAAATAGCATATACCCTGTGTAAATACAAATAGCATATAGTCTGCGTAAATACAAATAGCATATACCCTGTGTAAATACAAATAGCATATACCCTGTGTAAATACAAATAGCATATACCCTGTGTAAATACAAATAGCATATACCCTGTGTAAATACAAATAGCATATACCCTGTGTAAATACAAATAGCATATACCCTGTGTAAATACAAATAGCATATACCCTGTGTAAATACAAATAGCATATACCCTGTGTAAATACAAATAGCATATACCCTGTGTAAATACAAATAGCATATACCCTGTGTAAATACAAATAGCATATA
>JAECUM010010816.1:0-38136 GCA_016617855.1 Megalonaias nervosa | reverse complement strand
CAAAAAAGAAAACAAATAAATATAGACGGTCATTCTATCAATAGAAAACTTCTTGTTCCATGATGCGTCGCATTTCTCATTTCTTTTTCAGTTCTTGGTGTAACATTCATCATTGTTTTAAAACTCACTATTCCAGTTCCAAATTAAATTGTACTTATATTTAATTTTTGTACAATGTCGTTGTAAACAAAAATCCAGAATTGTATCCAGACATTTTCAATTTTTGTGCGAAATTTAAAACGAAATTGTTTGACTTTTTCTTAACATGGATGATATGTCGATCTTTGTTTTACATGTAACGTTATTAGACCACGTTGATATATGCCAACATCTACATGTAACCTTATTAGACCACCTGGATGTATGCCGACATCTGCTTGTAACCTTATTAGACCACCTGGATGTATGCCGACATCTACATGTAACTGTATCCGGTCACCTGGATGTATGCCAAAATTTGGGATCATATTTTGTTTTTACAGAAATAGGGACGGAATAAAATGTAGTAAATGCTGATTAACGGTGTCGTATATATTTATTTTCTAAATGACATTTGTATTATGAAAATTGATAAACGTTGCACAGCTGATTGAAACAAGCCAATATCATGCGAAACGTAATTTGTACAATTGTTTGGAAAAGCCAATATTATGCGAAACGTAATTTTGTACAGCTGGTTGGAATGAGCCAATATCATGCGAAATATAATTTGTACAGTTTGTTGGAAGACGCCAGCATAATGTGAAATGTAATTTGTTCAGCTATTTGGAACGCACCAGAATCATGCGAAATTTAATTTGTACGGCTGTTTGGAACAAGCTAGTATAACGCGAAGCGTAATTTTGTACAGCTGGTTGAATCAAACCAGCATAATGTGAAAACTTTTAAGAAACGAGAACAAGGTATCTTTGTGCCGTTTACAATCTGATACATATCACGTGGCCTTGAAAGCCAAGTTAGAGGTACAAGGCCCAGCGGAAATCTGGGTGTTACTTTGTGATAAAGTAAACAAGTAAACCCTAGCCGGTGCAAGCCAAATAATACGATATTCGAGGCACCAACAAAATAGCTTTTATTTTCTGATTTTTGTTTCATCTTTTAAAGGAGTGCTGTTAATGTATGAGTTTGCTGTATGAAAACAAAACCACTAACGATAATATGCCACACAATATACTGTAAAATGTAATACAGAGACATGACTTGTGCCGACATGTGTATTCATTTTCCCGAAGATTACATCACATCTCTTGAAAGCGCAGCACATTGTATCAGCAACATGTTGAACAATAGGGTATCGCGTATGAAGGCTCGAAAATGGGGGTGGGGGGTGGGGTGGGGGGCAACAATTTACGAAACAAAAAAAAAACCTCTTCCAACAGTCCGTCTTTCAGAGTCACGAAAGTGATGCCACTATTTCAGTGCTGGATGACAATTAAAGCGGTGAAATTAGCATCGATGCCTATTGTGATAATCTGAATGAACTGCTGGATGAATCAAGAATTGTAGACGACAGTATAATACATGTAAAACAGACATATAGAAACGACAGTATACCACGTGTAAAACAGACTTACAGAAACGACAGTATAACTCATGTAAAACAGACATATAGAAACGACAGTATAACACATGTAAAACAGACATACAGAAACGACTGTATTACACATGTGAAACAGACATATAGAAACGACAGTATATCTCATGTAAAACAGACATATAGAAAAAACTCAAGCAGTGTCACGACGAAACCTAATGAAAATTGCACCGAAGCTGAAAATGGAAGCATATGTAGTCCTGGCTGTAAAGCAACAGACAAATAAAAAATATGCATGTCTTGGTACCATGATGCATGTATTGGTACGGTGATACCTGTCTTGGTACAATGATACATGTCTTGGTACCATGATACATGTTTTAGTACCATGATACATGTCTTGGTACCATGATACATGGCTTGGTATTAGCAAAACATACCCAGTCAGTGTCAGGCTCTGTGCTCAATTTAGAAAAATACCTAAGGACACGAGAGCGGTTCAGATTCTGATAGATCAATTTCACAAACTCTGTCAAAAATACGAACTAGACTCAATATCTGTAAACGTAAACGACCATATATCCAGCATCACACAACGCATTGCTGTTTATGTTGAATCAGTCTCAGTGCAACTTGAAGAAATCAAATAGCGACCATTAGATGCCAAACTTGAAACAAATAAGAAAACAGATGTATTACTGTACAACTTAATGTACTTGATGAAGCTAATACAGCGCATCCATGGTCTGAACCAGAAACTGCCAGCCATTACCCAGATAGACAGGGCTAAATCAGGAAGTTACAAATCAACAGACACAAAAGAAAGTTATAAAAAGCCTCAGACAGATCACAATCGACTTAATCATGCTCCTCTTCCACCAACAAATAATCTGATTACATTAAGAAGATCGCGTTCGTTTCAATATTCCCCTAATTACAACAACTGATACTATTGATATTATCCATAAAATAGAAACTAAGAATGATGGAATACACCCCAAATTGAAATAAGTAATTAGCTGTAGTATCATATCCTGTAAATTTCCAGAGTCGTTGAAAATAGCAAATGTATTCGCAACGAAATGAAAAGAATGACCCATCAAACTATAGACACATAACGGTTCTATCTGTCGTTTCAAAAATATTGGACAACATGTCAGGAAGTATCTTTTCGGAGATCTTAACAAGTGTCAACTCCTCCATAAATCACAATCAGGTTTCCGAGAAAAACATTTACGTCAAACTGGATGCACGAAACCAATTGACCGTGGCTACTAGCGATCGAATCAGGCCAACTTACTGGCACAATTTTCATCGATTTAAAAAAAACGCCTTCGATTTTGTTGACCATTCGGTCTTATTAAACACATATCAACCTTCAAATTTTCTTCAAACTTACTTAATTCATACCATATCTCACTAATAGAACGCAGGTTGTTTGTACGGGTAAATATACTTTTAAGTATAATTTTAAGTTGTGTTCCTCAAGGTTCCATGTTTTTAGAGCATCTTCGATTTCTACTGAGTATCTTTGACTTAGCCTCGTATCCAGTGCACTCTGACATGGATCATTTTGCTAACGATTCTACTCTGCATTCATCTGGTACATCTGTTGACTCCATTAAAAATAAACTCGACCTCATCAGTATAAAGTTTGGTGTCAACAAAACATAATGACTATTAATGTCTCTAAAACGAAATTTATGACAATCGAAACAAGGCGACGCCTCTCCACTAACATGGATCTACTTCTAACTCAAAATGGCTTTGACGTGTTTAGTGGTACATACATTGATCAACACCTCAGATGGTTTATACATATAGATCGCATACATGGAATGGCAGTCAAAACAATAACTCTCTTAAAATTACTGTCGAAATTTCTGTCTTCCTATATTTCGGGATATGTATTTACTACCACTGATATATCACGGCTGTACCATATGGGGAAACGCATCCAATTATAATCTTTCTTGAACTGACAAACTCCCAAAAATGGCTGCCCGAATAATTCTGAATCTTCTTATTAGGACTGCAGAGAATGGTTTTCTTATCGCGTTTACAGTGGCTACTATTATGCATATTTGTATTTATTTTGTGTGACTGACCTTTGCCCGTGATTAAGGATAAAGTTTTGGAGTGTACCTGCATTTTGTCAAGTGTGTAAGTGTGTTTTGTCAAGTGTGTAAGCGTGTTTTGTCAAGTGTGTAAGTGTGTTTTGTCAAGTGTGTAAGTTATGATTTTATTTTACTGATATTTGAGTTCAAGGTCTATTCTTTTTTAAAAGAAATTTCGAATGTTCTGGAAAAGAACTTCTCACCCACATCCGAGACATTTCATTGTGTCTTACGTTTTTATATACGTTTGCTATCAACAAAATTATTAATTTCTCCTTTTAATATCAGTCTGAAATTGTTTACTCTTGTATTCAGATATAATCTGAGAGAAATTATTTATTTAAATTATTCAATGGAATTACAAAGTGTTCATTGCTAATTTTGACAAATTCAGTCTTGGGATTATTGTGAATTTTTCATGCAAAGACATTCTAAACTATATTATTGGGATACATAAAGACTATTGGTACTTCAGCTCATTCAAGATTATTGGTATATCAGCACATTCAAGACTTGGAATTCATTCTGAATATTCTATATTTTGAACTTGTGATAGATCTTTAATGATTATTTGTGATTTAATTAGTGTAAGGTTTTCTTCATTTTTCTCTTTGTTACTGAGATAATTAAATTATTTGTTGATTTTACTAGACTTGTCGGTTTTACATTTGTCTGTTATTTAATTTAAGACTATAGAATCGTAAAATTACCAATACATAAACATTTCCTTTGATTTAAAGGAATCATGACATGTAAGTCTCTAAACAATCTTTCTCTAGGTTATATCTCTAACCTAACTGAAATAAGATCATCAAATACTGAGCATCATCTCGGATCAACTACTAACAAAAAAGCCCAGATTCCGTGGTCAGCAACTGCCTTTGAAATTCATCACTAGGACACGTTATTATATTTTCTTGCTTCGCTTACAGCTTCATTGACGAAATTCTTTTTGTTTTTGACTAGCTGGAATGATATATTAAAGGCTGCAAATATCTGCATGTTTTATTCTATATAAATATATTTGACTTCTATTATGCTGAAATGTGTACACCTGTGTATAGTACATTGTTTATAAAGATACCTGTTAACCAAAATAATTACATGGATGCAATATAAATCTGTGTGAGTACGTGTACGAACATATCTGAGTGTGCTTAAAGGACCTTTGTTTCAAACAGAATATGTTACAAAAATTGAGCACCACATGGCAGATGTTAAATAACGCTTGCTATTATTATTATTATTATTATTATTATCATTTCTACTTGAGATCTAGAAGTCTTCTTCATGTCCCCAATATTATACTTTCAATGAAACTGTGTAGTGTGAATAATACGTTTTAATACTGAGAAAATTAAAATAATTTAAGAATTTAACATTAAAATAATAAGAATTTGATTCATTTGATGTATGTCATTCAAATCAATGAAATGTATGCCAATATGGTCTCTGGATAAGGGTCGACATCCTTTTGGATTACATGTTTTAGCTGTTTTGCTTTTGTCTGTGATCACATCCTATAGTTTTATTTTAATTTTCCTTTTTTGATTTTACATCTTTTTAACTAATCATCAACTGTTAGAAATATATTTTTAACAAAGAAGCTTGGAACTGCTAGTCGCCTTACGATCTCGTCTCTCTTAGCAACAGTAAGCCATAAGGCTCATGTTTTGACAAATGTTCATTATGGTCATTTTTCGCTTTTCATTCGCATCTCTATAGCCATTCACGCTGTTCATTCGTATTATCCTGAGATGCTAAAACTTAATTAGTAAGCAGTGGACCAGTTCACCATAATAGGGATTTTGTACTAAGGGAATAATTATTAGCATAGAAACATAAAGAAAATAACGGAAAATTCCAGGTTGTTTTTTTTTTATTTATTTATTTTAAGCCGATTTTCGTTTTAACCGAGTCCATATTATGTGTGTTCGACCGTAATGATACTGCTTTCAGCCGAAAGTTCGCTGCCACTGCGTTTCAAATAACAAGAAAGTGATGGCTTCCGCTTGGAATATATATTTCAAGGATCAGAAAAACTAGAGTCAAAACAGTTGAAGTCTCTCTAAACTTGACGTACAACGTGTATTATAGAGAAAAAGTAATTATCGAAATTAACTAAAATCTGCTACAAATTGTAAAACGGATGCGAAGTCTCACTTTTCGATGTCAAATCATATTAACATTATTTCTCAATACTCCGTCATTATAAGATTATGAGTGGTTTATTTTAAAACTCTTCGCATTTACCGACATAACGACAATCATATTGACAGGCAATATCACGTCTTCTTTGCGTTTTCACGGGTCTCATGCTAATTTTCATCTGTATTACAATATTTTAATGATATTTCGAAGAGCTGATGGGATTAAAATGTGTTTGAAATGAATGATGTGACCTTGAATATTACCACACACTATCACCACCTGGCATTTTTTGTCTGTCTCTCTGTCTGTCCGTCCGTCGTCTATCCGTCCATCCAACCATCATCCGTTCAATCATATTGTCTTAAGAAATTCTATATAAGAAAGGAACATTTAAAAACATCATTTTAAACAGTTTTAATTTGTCAAAAATATTTTGAATAAAGGGTCCCCTGCTGAATAAAACACATTTACATTAAACGTTGCTCTTTCTGCGTGGGTTCGAGTCTCGGATTCGGCCAATGTAGATATGTGAGAAAACTTGCCAGTAGCTTCTCGTGGGTCGGTGGTTCTTTCCGGGGTTTTCCCGGGTTCTTCCTCCACCATTAATACTGGCCGCCATGTATGGCCTATCGTGTGCTGCAAAATGGCGTTAAGCCCTACAACAACAACAACAACAACACAACAACAACAACAACATTAAACGTTGTGGTTATAGAGCTGGGCGAATATTATAATCAACCTTTTTAACGATATTTTAACAAATAAAATAAATTTTCTGCAACAGCACTTTATATATCTTAACAAAATTAAATACTTCCAAGGTATCAAGCTTAAATTGTAAATAATTGTAATTTGGGATATATTCTGTGTATAAAACAATCACGACAAGCTTGTTTGATTTCAGTAGATGTCTGTTGTAAGTGAACCAAAGAAAGGAAGATACATTTAACAGTATTTCAGATATAAATGTTAAAATAATGTGAAATTAAAATTAACATAAAGTTGTTTGAAGTAAATAATACCCAAGTATTTGAAAGGCACTTCAGTAATTAATAGCTAAAAAAATATATAGTTGTGTATATATAGATTTATATATGTATATTTATAGGTGTGAGCGGTTGGAGTTTTAAATATGTATATTTATAGGTGATAAGGATTATAGTTTTAAATATGTATATTTATATGTGATAAGGATTATAGTTTATATATATATGAAGATACGTGAACACAAGTTTTACAGGGGTCACCCTTGCTACCGTAAAACAATATACAACCCTCCTTATCTTAAAGCAGTATACCACCCTTCTTAACTCCAAGCGGTATACTCCTGGCACATAATCCAGTTCTATAGAAACAGTACTTGTCCCCTACTTAAGAGATCTTAAATCCAATATATTGACTCCATCAAACTGGTGACTAGCTGAGCTCTTGAAGATAGTTATCATGTTGGGAAGGAACATTATTGGAAATTAGACTCTACATGGCAATATTGTCTAATTAGTTGTGGCTCTTGAGGATGGGAGATAATCGCCATCTGGCATTTAAGTCTCCGTCTACAAGAATTAGCAAGAGTTTTAAAATTTTTGTCATTACAAAAAGAAAAAGAAAATGTTAATTTCCTATAATGATTCAGTTATTATTATTATTATTATTATTATTATTATTATTAGTAGTAGTAGTAGTAGTAGTAGTAGTAGCAGTAGAGCAGTACTTAGTAAACTGTGAGTGACCATACTGAAAATCTTGCTAATGTTTTTGTTGTTGTTGTTTTAGCCAATTCTCTTTCTTTGGAAATATGATAAGTTTTAAACTTTGCAGGTATGCTGACTAGCTTAAGTTTATTAAGTTTATCGTGAATGTCCTTAGGTGCTGCCATTTTGACTTTTCTAAACATTTATTAAGCCAGCTGATTCAGTAATATAATGTGGGCCATAAATAACAGATAGCAGTGGTCATTGTGCTTTGGAGGGTTGGAATATGTTGTTTTTGACAGCCAGTGAAGACACCATATGCGATCTCTGCTTAGGACTGGCAACACTTGAAAGATGTCCTTAGCGATCTGTCATCTGCTTTTTGATTTGCTGGTTTCGGATGGAATCGAATCCATCCCATGACCAGAGACCGTCAGACAAGGGAGACCACCAGGTAATTATGCACGTTTTAATGTCGGTTTTAGAGATTATGACAACAATGCACACAGAGACTTGGAAATAGGGACTGGATATGTTTCATGTATGAACACAAAGCGTATCAGCGACGTAACTCAACCGCTATCGATGCCTGCTGGTTCAGTGAGAGTAACATACCCCCATTTTCCGCAGTCATAAGTATTTTTGTGGCTAGAGGAACCATGGCCGCATTTAGCTCTGAACCCCAGGAAAGATCAGAAAATTGTATACATATGTCTTGCTGATGTGAAACACCTGAACACAGATTTGTCTGCTTCCAGCATATAGTTTTAAAAAAGACTAAAAAAGAAAGGGAAGGATTAAGTCGCACAGCAACAGCTTACAAAAAGAAAATGAATGACCTTAGGGAATTAATGTTAAGTTTAGAAGCAGACTTTCGACTAGCGACAAGGAACTTGAGACGTAAGAAGCCCAATCACGCAGGGATAACTTAATCTTCGAAAGGCAAAAATTGGGCATGGACGAGACGAAGATTGAAATCGAACGAGCGCACCGCCTTCATTCTAAACGGACTCCTTTGCCTGCGGTTGTAAAATTTTGTCGCTTTAAAGATAAGGAAACAGTTGTAAAGAAGTACAGAGAAATTAACTAGACAACCCGAAACAAGGCAACCCCCTCCTCCTCCCCCAAAAACCCAACAAAAGAACCCCAAACACAAAAAACAAGGAGAAGGAGGAGCAAATGGGACTAACAACGAATCACAAAATGTTTAGGAGATGACTAAACAACATGTCCAAGTATCGGAAGACTTTCCAGAAAGAGTACATCGGACACATCTATGCCCTGTCTTCATCCATACACTCAGGGACAGCTAAAGCAAACTATCTGAATTATGATCGACTGGCAATAGACGTAACTGAATATGTGTTTAACTATTCGTTGCAGGATATTGTATATATCAACGATAAATAGGGATCGGGTCGATACCACTTTTCTCACGTGGTGCTTAATATGCTGAGGATTAGTAAAATTAAAAATTGCATCTGCAATACCTCAGGTTTGACAAGAAAACTATCGAATAAACTGTCTAGTAAGGATTGTGGTTATTTCATCAGTTTTGACTGAGATATTTTTGCATTAATTGAGATCTGGGCTCATGATCACATTGATATAACCGGTTTCATGAGCTACATAAGAAATAGAGATAATGAGATTAACGTTACTATTGAGAAGATATAAAGCAAATTTCAATATCTATAAACCCGAGAGTAAACCAGAAAGTATTGCATAGTTGAAATTTTCACGTTTTGTAAAAGCCCTTCAGGACGTCATACTTTTCGGTGTAGTATGTATCACCCAAACACTCGTAAATACATGCAGAAGAAGACTTGTTTATCATTATTGAAAACAAATTGACAAAATAAATAGTTATGTATCTGACACACACATTTATTATTACTTGAGATTTCAATGCCTTCAGCACCAGTAGTGTAGTATTGGGAGTTTTAGATTATCTAACCATTTCCGGATTTCTCAGCCCGTAACCCCTTGTGCATTCCACACAAGGTATCAGCTTACGTCGACATGCATTCCAGGCTGTGGCTCGAGTAAAGGGTAAACATACCATTAGTACGATGTTATTTGATGTTGTATGAAATGCATTTGCGGTTAAACGGTCACCAGGAACCCTCACAAGAAATTCAAATTTGCTTGATTTAGGAAACAACCATGTTGCAAGTACATATGACAAGCTATGGTCGCGCATGCTTTGACATGAAATCATTGACACAGGTGTGCAGATTTCCTAACAAGATTTCACTACGTTGTACCCAAATTATTACTTTCCTTGGAACACTTGGACTTGGTTAAGCAGTATATTGTCGACATGCACTTTCATGCACGTGTAACTCTGCACCACCTCGCGAATTATAGACGCATTACTATGATTATCTCGTACAAGACAAATGTTGGAGCGCTCGGGTGGCCGAATGAGGGTCATTGACGCACCTGTGAAGTCCTCCAAAATCAAGTAGTTGTTGTAACTGAAAAGCGCCATTAAAATAATGTCATATCACGAAATTAAAGTTAATCTTAGTTAAAACCAGCTTGCGGAAATAAAAACAGTGGATCAGAAAACGACTGCTGCCTCCAAATCAAGCTTTCTTCAGCAACGTTAACCGGGGATGTCCCTCTAAGGTTATCTCGAGTAACACTTGACAAGTTAAAATAAATCAAACAGAATAGATAGGTAACATTAAGGTTGTATGAATGCAAACTAATGGTGGAGTATTTCCATTTCTCGTGGCGATTCCAGCTCTGTTAGAGGCTGAAGCTGCCGCGATTGCAACATCATCTGCATTATTGGCCGCCGAAATCTCATCCGGGGTGGCTCTGAGAAAGGAGGTAGGTGGATGCATAGCCTTTCGAGGACGCATACAAGAGGAATAAGCTAAATGAAAGGATAGCTTCTGGTGCGTCCGTTGACAAACTTGATGACTAAATCAGTCAAGCACTTGTCCGAGGTGTCTTTATGCGGAATAAACTGGCGTCAATAATTCGTCGCGCGTGGATTCTGCAACAGGACTTGGAACTCTTTGGGTCGCATAAATGGTAACGCCTCGACATATTTTGTGTTTTCACTTGTACTGACGCGTGAAGTCGTTGATTATTTAGTGGTGGCTTTTCCCATATAGACGGCCCAATATGTGGACATCTCGTTGTTAAAGCACTGCATGCAATCGCGAGTAGCAAAGTTCGTTAACCGACCCTCAAGCATATGTTGATTTTGAATTGTCAATTAGAAACTACACTTGATACATACACGAAATGCCTGTTAACATTAACGGATGCTCAAGCGCAAAATACCGACAAAGCGCTGATGTGGATCTGATGAGGTTTGCAAGCAAAGCCTGTTTGATAAAGTTGAGCAACTGGGTTCTTATTGGCGTTGACCAAACGAACTTGTGATTTTTCAAGATTGAAGTGGAAAACTGCAAACGTCCAATGTGGTCATCACTGGTGTTGTTTTGAAGCCGCTAGGCGCCATGAGAAAAACCTGGTTGAAACAACTGAGAACGAGGGAATCAACGACTATGACTTGTCGGTCCTCGTCAAAGACTACATCGACAAAAATACGGAATTAAATTTTAGAAATCTGGCGATGAAATGAGCTAAGATCATTTTATCATGAACGGAAATCGAATCTGATGGATGAAACAATTATGTTATTATGTCGTGGCTCACAACACCAGAATGTCAGAATAACTTATTAGGTGTTTGATTGTACATATTGGAATATACAAAGAGGTGGAACGCAGTAATCTATGGAGTATTTGGAGAAGCACACATATAGATTAATGGGTTTCATTTCAGGGGTAACGTTTTTGCTGATAGATCCAGATAATATTTCCTTATCGTGCATACATCTACTAGCACATGGCGATATTTTAGTATTCAATTTGTAGAACAAAGACAATCATTGGAAAAATATTGATGCTGAAGCTAAGATATTAAAATCCAGGAATTCTTTATTTAGGTCAAATTCCAATGATAAGTGATCCAAACCCTTTTTCGGATGCTGGCTCGTTCAAGATAAAAAACAGTCTGAAGAAATTGCGATGCTTCGGACAAATGTTTGGGATGAAGTGTTATTAATCGTCTTTGGTATTTGAAAAACACTGACCTTGTATACATGGAAGACGCGTCGCTTTTCCGGGCGACGAAGGAGTTGAATAGGAAGATGATGTTTTGGATCATTTAGGGGGACTTGCCAAGATCGAGGATGATTTTGTGCCGCTTGTTGACGAATATTTACGTGGCAACGGCGTTAACAGACCTTCATATACTATCAAATATAATTTCGACCAGGGGAAGATAACTGATAATTAGAATCGCCCTGATATATCGTTATGTATTTGAGACCAAGTGGTACCATTGCATTAGCACGCGAAAACGCCTGATCACTCGCCATGTATGGCGTGAAAACATCCAGGGGTTGTTTCTACAGCGACTAAGTGGATATCACTGACAGACGCACAGGAATAAAAATCTCTGACATACAAATCGAACCAACATTGACTCAACTGGTCAAACTAAAAACCCAGACTGATATTTAAGAAAGACGCGCTTGTCGATGTAAAAGACCTTAGAGGAAAACAAGAACGATCGTTAAAGGCAATAGGCAATGGCGGAATACATATTGTTCAAGGTGAACTTGGAAGCGCGAAAACAATCATCAGAGACATAAATATTCCCACGAATATGACTTATATTACTGTATGGCAGTTGTGATAACGAAGAAATAAAACTGCTAGTAAATTGAATGTGCTCCTTGTACCCTGCCACGATACGTCTGGACAAGGTCTGCCTGTAGAATAAGTCTACTTCGCGACCACATTGTGTACAGAAGAAATGTAATGGATCTTCATATCACGACGCGAAAAGAATAATTGAAGCGGAACAACAGCTGCGGAATGAAATCATCAAGAAAACTGTTTTTCTTACAAAATACAAACAAGTCTGACTTGTGGTGGATGCTATGCAACAACCGTAAACTTGGGTGTGGCGAGAATTGCGATTACGGCAACCAACATAGATACACTAATTAGAACTGTTGTCTGGGTTGTCTGGGTTATTTTGATAGCATGTGGTTGGGTCGGTGGTACCGGAAAAGTAATTTCGTGATACTTACACAAACTTGTACGTATTTATTTTAAAATTTTCGCTGCCACCCAAAGTACTCTTAATTGTTAGCTGTACTCGGTAAATATCGAATACGAAGCTATTACTATGGCGGAGTTCAAGACGGTGTTGGTTGAAATGGAGAGAGATATATATTTGGAATCAAACACAAAGAAATATTTTTGGCCAAAGTCACTTCTTTGCTTTTAGAAAAATCTCATGCTATACTCACAGTGCTAGAACATGATCAATCGATATTGCGTTAAATTGTTACATGGTAATTGTGAATAAGTACAGACGATGAAAGTGATCGGGTTTCTGTCAACATACAACTCTGGTATCTTACAGACTGTAAATCAGCAAACTTGGCTCATTTGATCCACTTTGAACTTCAGAAATAATAATATGACAGATAACTGAGATGTGCAGTAGGGTGTAACATTAGAATTTGTTAAGTTATGCATGATTAGTGCGAGGGTAAACCGTTTTCTTTGCATTTTTCATGGGCTTCATTTTCATAGGCGGTTATATACAATAAGGGAGGATTTAATTCTCACCATACACATCCGTCTGTGTCTTCTTTTCTGCTCTAATTATTCTTGGTAAACGTCTACAAAAAATAAAAATGAAGAAAAACACATCTATTCCCCCCTCCACCATCCTAAAATACTAGCATGTTCTTATTTACCTAACAGTTTAATCTCTGTCTGGATTCTATGTTCAGCTGACTTGGCTTTGAGATTGTCTCTTCTTTAGAGATGTAGCGTCGAAAGCACTATTTAGTGTAATCAAAAGTGCGAAATGATAAAGAAAAAGAAGACAACAAGAATTTAAAAACAAATCATTTTAGTTTTCAAATTGTTCTTGGAAACAGATTTCATTGATACTACTATCACTCCGTACATACTCTCAGCCCTAATTACGGTAACATGAAGCAGAGCCATGGCATAACCTTAAAGCAAATACATCAACGTCAGTGCAATATACATCTTGTATGCTGAATAACAACACATGCATTTTGGAGAGACGCATACATGTTGTGTTGCTGAGTGATAACACGTGCATTTTGAAGACAAACTAGGTGCTTTAATAAGATATACGCCTGACTCACATCTTACTTTCGTCTATGTATACGTAATGGTTTGACCAAATAGAGCTGAAAAGTTTATAGTGAGTCATAACCTCTATTTGTCAAAGCACTGAGATTGCTGATGCTGTGTGCAACCTTCTTTTTCTTTTCTTTCTTAATAGTATTTAGCTATTTCCCTTACGGTTACCGAAGTTCGTGGGTCTACCACTGCTCGCATACCTTAAGGTTATCGAACTTTGTGGACCTTTAATGATTGTATGGCTTACGGTTAGCGACGTTCGTGGATCTATCGCTGATTGCATAGATTAAGGGTATCGAACTTCGTGGATCTATCACTGATTGCATAGCTTACAGTTAGCGACGTTCGTGGATCTATTACTGATTGCATACCTTACGGTTATCCAACTTATTGGCTCTATCACTGATTGCATAGCTTACGGTATGCGACGTTCGTGGATCTATCACTGATTGCAAAGCTTAGGGTATGCGACGATCGTGGATCTACCACTGATTGCATACGTCACGGTTATCGAATTTCGTGGATCTATCGCTGATTGCATAGCTTACGGTTAGCGACGTTCGTGGATCTATCGCTGATTGCATAACTTACGATTAGCAGCGTACGTGGGTCTACCACGATTGCATAACTTACGGTTATCAACGTTTGTGGATCTATCACTGACTGCAGAGCTTACGGTTAACGAACTTCGTGGATCAATCGCTGATTGTATAGCTTACGGTTAGCAACGTTCGTGGATCTGTCACTATTTGCATAGCTTACGGTTAGCAACGTTCGTGGATTTATCGCTGATTGCATAACTTACGGTTAGCGATGTTTGTGGATCTATCACTGACTGCAGAGCTTACGGTTAACGAACTTCGTGACTCAATCGCTGATTACATAGCTTACCGTTAGCGACGTTCGTGAATGTATCACTGATTGCATAGCTTACGATTAGAGACGTTCGTGGATCTATCGCTGATTGCATAGCTTACGGTTAGCAACATTTGTGGATCTACCACTGATTGCATAGCTTACGGTTAACGACGTTCGTTGATCTATCGCTGATTGCATAGCTTACGGTGAGCAACATTCGTGGATGTATTATTAATTGCATAGCTTACGGTTATCGACGTTCGTGGATCTATCACTGTTTGCATAGCTTACGGTTAGCGACTTTCGTGGATGTGTCACTGATTGCACAGCTTACGGTTAACGAATTTCGTTGATCTATTACTGATTGCATAGCTTATACCGCAAAAACATTTAATTCATGGTTATCAGTGTTTAAAAAGACGATTTTCTAGCTAACAACGCTAAAATAAATATAATGGAAAATAATGTTGCATATCGTATGAATATGAAAGCGTACAATTAACTCATGGAAATGCTACAATATTACAATTAACCCATGGAAAAGACCATTGTAGTACAATTAACTATTGGAAAAACAATAATAGTACATTTAACTCATGGAGAAACGATAACAGTATAATTAACTCCCGGAGAAAACGATAATATCACAACTCTTGGAAGTACGAAAATAGTCCATTTAACTTGCGAAAACACGTAAATGGCACAATTAACTATAGGAAACACGTAAGCAATACAATTAACTCTAGGGAACACGATAATAGGACCAATCAAGAAAGGCTCTTAGTGTCAGATATATGGCATGCAAAGTTTCCCGTCTTCTTTCCGAAGTTTTCCTATGACTTAATTTCAATATGAATTCATTAGTTAAATCCTTAGCTGTCAAAGCTGTACATTTGTCTGTAAGGACAAAAAAGACCTTCATTGAATACGTGTCATACTGTGAACAATATGTTGAATTCTGTGTGGGTGGGGGTGGATGGGGGAGTTGGTCAGACCATTGATGACACAATAAAAGAATGATATTTGTTCGCCACATAATAGATGTGAAAAGATTAGAAAGTAGTATATATTTAAGTGAAAAATCAGAGACACCCGTAGTTATCTTTAGTCTTGCCAGCAGAGTGATAACTGATATATTCTACATTTGTCAACGACGTGTGATTTATGGCAAAGAGCAAAGCCAACATCTTGCAGCTGACACCTAAGTAGGAATGAAATAATTTGCATCTGAATGAAGTGGACACAAACAGAGAACAAATTGCCCTGAATGCAGTGAACACAAACATGAGAACTATTTGCCCGGTATGCCGTGGACACAGAGACCTAATGACGAAATTTAACCTATGTCGCAGTAGGATTTCTGACAAGAACTCAATAATCTTACTGGAAAATTACTCAAAAACTGTATACAAGATTCGTTTCTAGAATAAGATAAGGTCATAATCAAGACTAGGTCTTGAACTCAAACAAAAGTAAACATCTTTTTCCTAACTTACAAAGAAGACAAAAATCAGATAAGTAATTAAACTCCATCCTTAATCATCGACAAAGTTTAAGTACACAATACGAACAAATACATACATAACACTTGACACCTATACAGCACTGCATACATACTTAGGCCTATGTCTACATTTAGGGAAAGGGCTGCATACGTACTAAGGCCTGTGTCAACATGTAGGAAAAGGTCTGCATACGTACTAAAACCTGTGTCTATATTTAGGAAAAGGTCTGCATACTGTTACGTATATGTAATTAAATTGCTTGTGTGTTAGTTTTAAAATTCCTTTTTTTTTTTTATTTTTTGTTTCATTACATTTTATTGTAATGATTATTGCAGGGATTCGAAATTCTTTTTCAGTAATTCTGTTTATCTCAGACGTAAAACGTATTACATTGGCAATATTTTTAGTTTACCTTGGTCCGCGGTAGTGTAAGAGCTACGTGAAAACGATTGGCTATTGCCAAGGTCATTTCCTCTAGTCTAAATAAACAATGTTTTATTTTTATATTTATTTCAGAGTGATAGTAGATAGGGGTTCTTCCTACGTGACGAATGGCATTTTTCTTTTTCCGTATTTCAAGTGTTAGGAGACCTTGTAGTCTGTCTCGCTAGAACGGGATGATAATTCGGGTGAATATATAACCCTTTCTGAGCGCTCGTCAGTCAGTTGTATTCTTGATACCAAGACGGCGGATAGGTTATTTTATTGTTGAAACCAGATTGTTTTTGAAATTCATTTGTGTTCGGAATTTAATAATTTATTCTCTAGAAAACCAAACCAGTGTACTGTTTTATAAATTCTGGGAGAAAGAAATTCAGTGAAAATCTATTCTGGAATTATTCGGAAACATAAACTGTGATTCATCGCCTTCCATTTTGGTACGTCGTCGAGATTCGAACCTGGATTCTAATAGAACTATTTAGTGATAGGACTTGTATTTTTCCATTCTTAGGATTAAATTTTGGATTATATTCACAAACCGTAAGTCCTATTTTCCATTTTTTACATTGTTTTCTAGGGAAATAAATTATTTTGTTAAAATATACAAAGCTTGTTGTCTTCACTCTTTTCTTTGTTACTGACTAAGAGCCTTTGTCACGTAACAATACGTACTAAGGTCCGTGTCTACATTTAGGAAAAGGCATGCATACACATTAAGGCCTATGTCTACTGTTACGACTCTGTAGTTAAATTATATGTGTGTTAAAATTTGAATTCTTTTTAATTCTTTCTATTTCATATTTATTTCATTTTTATATCATTAAATATAATTATTATTATGATGATGATTATGTTCGCAGGGTCTGATATTTTGTTAGAAACATCGTGTTTATTTAGAACGTAAATGTGACTCGCGTAAGCACGATTTTTGCATGACGGTTTTATCATATTAAGAAAACAGTCGGAAATAGCTATGTAAATGATTGGTTGTGACCACGGTCATTACTAATAATACTTGTTGACATTCTGTACTACGTTGGCGATATTTCGAAATCTCCATGATTTCTTCGTGCTTGTACATGAAATGACGTATTAGTTTGCTTTAAAATACTCGGGTAGCTGCGAACTAGTCTAGAGTCATACTGAAGAGTCATATTTTAACATCTTAGAGAGTCACATCGTAACATCTTATAGAGTTTCTAAATACCTTAAGAAGAAGGTATTCTTTTGTGCTGGAAAGAGTTGTTCGTTCGTACGTCTGTGTAGAACGACATGTGTTTTGTTGTTGATGATAGCTGCACTTCATCTACCTTTTAAATAATAATTATTTTCCCTGGAGAACTACACAGCTGGCTTTGGACAAAGACATTTGCTGAAATTAATTCTAAATTGGAACTGAACAATACAAATTGTGATTCACAGTGAAAATTCTGGACATTTGTGTTTAACCTTCGTCTGACGTCATCATCCGCCATCTTGGAACGGAATTGAGATTCAGACTACTTCAATTTAGAACTGTTTATTCACAGGACTTATGTGTTTTCACAATTTTAGTACAAATTTTTGGATCTTCTTCGCAAATCGTAAGTCTTGTTTCATATTTTTACCTTTTCACCGTGTTTTCTAGGGAAATAAATTATTTTTGTTAAAATTTACAAAGCTTGTTGTCATCGCTCTTTTCTTTATGTTACTTTGAACGAGCCGATACGTAACACTACATTTAGGAAAGGTCTGCATACATACTAAGACCTGTGTTTACAGTTAGGAAAAGATCAATATGATATATATATATATATATATATATATATATATATATATATATATATATATATATATATATATATATATATATATATATATATATATATATATATATATATATATATATATATATAATCTTTATCCTACAAAATATTTACGGCAAAGATAAACACCAATTCAAAATTCAATATCTGTTTTAAAGGTGGTCTTAATTTAAAATCCAATATCTATTTCAAAGGTGGTCATGATCTTCATAATTAAGCGGGATACATATAAAACACATACAAATTTAACAACCTATTACAATTATACAATTTTGTTAACATATATGGCTAATGAATCAACGTTGATATTAATGCCTTGAATTTAGAAAAGTGTAGTATTCTAAACTTCGAATTTTGTCGGTATCGAATGTAAGTAGTCTATTTCTTATCTCTCACCCCTCCCTTTCCCTCGATGAATACTATTCGTTGCTTCTAGTATAACAAATTCTGAATGGAGTCTAAACTGCAGAGCGTTAATACACTGGCATTGTCCGACAAAGTTGCACCGGGATAAAGTGATCGCCTATCCAATGGCTGATTTTTTTTCTCTTCCGTTTTATGACTTCCTCCGTCAAAAAACTACACAGTACGAAATCATCAGAGCCACCAATAGTGTTTGTCATGTGTTTTAAGGAAGTTATTGTACGATCGTCTGCAACTGAATTTTCCAGAAACATATGCCCCAAACTAGTGAGAAAATGCCGCGTGTAGTATGTCAGATGGATGATGCTTCAGACCAAGATGAATATTCGAGATCGATTTGATCGCTGTTTAAAATGGCACGAATTATGCTCGCCGAATAAAGTTTGCTTTCCAGAGCCTCAGTTAAGTTGGTAGGGAATATAATTGATTGCACGGTAATTAAAAAATCAAAATAACAACAAAGAAACATGGAACCACTGAAAATATTCAGAAGTTTGACTTTTTCTCAGCATGGTTAACCAACTCAACAAATTCTCGTCAAACTCCGAAAAGACAAAACCGCTATGAGATTTTCTGAGTTAAAACACCGGATGAGGCTAGGGTCCTTCTCAGGAGAAAACATTTGGTGATATATAAGTTTGAGCCAAATTATGCAGCTGTCCTGGCCCTTTACAATCCCAACTACCAGACAGTCTTGGCCCTATACAATCCCAACTGCTAGAAAATCTAGACCCTATGCAATTCCAACTACCAGAAAATCTTGTCCCTATACAATTCCAACAACCAGAAAATCTCGACGCTATTTAATTGCAACTACCAGAAAATATTGTTCCTATACAATCCCAACTACCAGAAAATCATGTCCCTATACAATTTCAACTACCAGAAAATCTTTGTCCCTAAAACAATTCCAACTATCAGACAGTTTTGTCCCTATATTCAATGTTACTGTTTAAACCCATTTAATTGAATTATTGAGACTGAATTTGGAAAAATATATGACGTATGTTGAAACGGTTCTGTCCGATCAACACGCATAGAAAAAGGTTGTATGAGAGGAGGAAAGCTCCAATTCGAGATGTTATTTGCAGTAAAATTATGGTTTATGCAAAAGAAGATTGACCTCACAAATTCTATCTGAAAACGAATCTACAACCATACTGGCCATTTCCTAGGGATATCACAGTTCACTATGGATTGTTGACCTTAAGTTACTTTTGCTGCATTTGCAATCTTAGCGAAACCCTATGAGTCTGATGATGATAAAACTAGCAACCCAAGAAGCCATAGAGCCACGGCAAGGCAGAAAGATCGCTATAAACAATAAAGATATTGCAAACTTCAGAAGATCTCTATTGGGGTCTATTACACTATTATGTAAGAACGCTATATTCTGATAACAGACAAATATAACTCTTTTTGGGTCGCAAATTGATTACTACCGTACATAGCCCAAGCCCAAATGAAACTGTTGGTTGGTCATACTTAAGTATTTTGAGAATCTTGGAACAAAAAAATATAGAAAGACCTTTATTCCGCGCTCACGAAATGCCCGCATTACATATCGGAGATAACTTTTTGTTACGGATATGCAAAAGACTGATGCTGTTCTGTCAACGGCATCGTCTCCACTATCATACTTTGTGTATACGACTGAGGATGATCTGCACAGAAACGTACGATATTCTGTTCATCTACCTTCAGATAGCTCTACATGAGTGCAGGCAAATTGATCCTTGTGTCAGTTCGATTTTGAAGCCAAGAATTGTTTGGATGACAAGATAGGCAATGTTAATAATCTGTCATTAAGTACGTATGAAATACAATATGGAAAAGATTGAAACATTTGTTGAGAAACACCAAAGACAAGTGCTAATTATAGTTACAGGACAAATCGACGTGTTACCCCACCAGGAGGTTCGAGTTGTAAATTGTATGCTAAAAGGTAATAGTGATTCCGATTGAAACTCGCACGATAAAGGCTTACTGTTTTATTAGATTTCTTAAGAACTGGTAGACTTGTTCATGTAAAATAAAGCATGGACAGTACGTATACATGTAGTAATTGCAGGCTTTTTCAGATCAAATATATATTGGTTTTAGAAGGGGAGGTGTAAAATCCATTAGTAAGATGTAGTGTTGGTTAATGAGGCACAGCCACTTTTAGTTGGAGTTTAGGGCGTAGATAAATATTGACAGGCGGATAATCTAATTAGAGTCCAATTTTAGTCTAATTAGAGTCCAGTTTAATGACAGGTAGATTAGAGTCCAATTTAATGACAGAATGTTAAGACTATGCTTGTCATTGACATCATTTATTTTGTAATCTTCCGACATTATGTTTATTTAGTGACGAATCAGTATACCTGCCATTCAAAGCCGAAAGCTTTTGCATGCGACACTGTAAAGACTATATTGTGTTCTAACAACTTGTTTCAGTTGAAATACAACATAATTGACGATTAATAAAATAAACTACACACCACAGTGAAATATTGCATATGATAAAATTTTCACAGAATAGTTGTAAAAGTTGCCTTGGAAAAATAGATGATGATTTGTAAGGACTGTCTAATGTCTCAGCAAGTTGCTTCAAGTCTTCATTTTTTTTAAGTTCAATCTCGACTTGGAGTATTCATGACTTTACATTCCTAATTTGTAGACGAATTATTTTAAAGTGATTAAAGAATTATTATCGATACGAAACAACAGTCTAAATGGTCAAGAGAGATATAGAAATCAATGTGTTGGGCGGTACAATTATGCAATTGCGAATAACTTCCCTTGGTAAAATTATTATTGCAAAGTATACAATATGTAATGTACCTACACCATCAACAATATATACAATATGTAATGTACCTACACCATCAACATAATTTTTCTGTTTCTTCTCTTATGGATTGGTTGTAAATACACTTGGATGCGAGTTACACCACCTGCTCTTTCTTTCACCATTTGTAATGTTTGAAAAGCAATTGACAATGTGTCCGCTGGTTGTTTAAACAAATCTTACACATCAAAATATTTATCTGTTTTATTCTTTACGTCATCAAAGGTATGTTCCTTACGAAAACCTCACATCCAGTGACGAGGTTTGCCGTTGCCATTTCAAGGGCTTGGTTGCCTACTATTGCATTCATGATTATAACAGTTTTCTGTTGTTTATTTCATCAAACAGACACATAACTGTAACATGGTCCTTAAATACTCATTGAACTTGAATGATGCTACACTACGTACTGGGATGACACCAGCACAGTAAAGACGGCGTCACCGAAGGAACGAACCTACGTTATTTCTTGAGTAAAAATGATTTTCAGGTAAATGTCGATGTGTTTGAGGCAATAAGTTTTGAACTGGCTTCAAGAAATTACAACGATTATCTTTACATTGTATTCAATATCTATGATTGACTGTTGGTTTATAAAAAGTTATCTGTAGGTTACAGGAAGACCTAAACTGAATGTTGCATTATAAATTGTTTTGATGCTATTTCTCTTTTCAGTCGACATTTGTTGGCAAGTAAAATCTCTCTTATTAGCCTCTCTTCCCAAATATATATATATATATATATATATATATATATATATATATATATATATATATATATATATATATATATATATATATATATATATATATATATATATATATATATATATAAGCATTTAGTAATATAAGCTTGGTTTTCCTTTGGCCTATTCAAAGTAACCGTTGGAGATTATTATGATGAATTTTGAATAGACTGATTTTAAGTTTGTGAAAGACTGTATTTTCATGAAATCAGAAGAAATAACTATCCAGTTTATTGAACACGAGATAGGCGTGCAAAACAATCACAATATCAGCACATATAAATAGTGATAAGAATTCGTTACACCAGAAGTGTCACGCGATTTGCCAATATAGTAACAAACATGAGATTGGACCATCCCTTCTAAGAAACAAACGTCTGTTTCAGATTTCAGGACGTTGACTTTAATTACCTGATTACAAATGTGCCCAGAATAGAAAAGACCATCCTTTCATTGATAGCGCCAAGTGTAATTACAATAACACGCAAAAGCGAGTTTCGAAATTATCAGGAGGAACTAGCTGCATAGCCTTCGAAGTACTATCAAGTCTCTGTAACTTAAAATCTAATTAAGAAACAATTGTCTAATCAGTTGCCTTAGATATTGTATAAAATAAAGCCATCCATCAGGATGTACTTTTCGGTACTCGTCGCCCTTGAAATTTTGTATAAAGAAACGACATCTTCTCTCATAGACAGATCAGAATAGATTGATGCTATGCGCCTATCACAAACTCTAAGAAATAAATATTTCCTTTTAAAAACTGTAACATTAACATTAAATAAAAACAGTAAACCTGTTATATACATTGCATACAATAAACATTTTATATACATTGTATACAGTAAACATTCTATATACATTGTATACCATGGAGGAACCATATCATGGCCATGACATCTTCTTACTAATAAGTTTGCCAACTGAAAAATTGGTATCACGTGACTTCATAAATAAAATACGATCAAGGTTATTGTCTCAGTTCGTAAAAGGATGCGCAATACAAGTTCTCAGTGAGACAAAATTTTTTATCCATCGAAACACTGACATACGAGGAATATATTGGTCAGAGAAAAGAAAGAGTAAAATTGATTGTGACATCATTATTTGCTGTTATTAGAGTCTTTTCTATGACCGGTCAGTAATATCATCATTACCGTATGCAGACATCATTTTGTGAAAGGCAAAGAATGATCTGCTATACCGGATCAGTAAGAGGAAGTGAATTTGTTTGTTTTAATAAAACAAAACCCCCAAAACAAAATAAACTTGCATTACTAAATGCAAACAGTAAATTAAGATAATTGTTCCGACCTTTGTTATGCCAAACAATTAGTATTTTCATCTATTTTCTGTTTTATCAATTTGAAGTGGTAAAGCTACACGGCAAAGTCTAAAGTCTTTTTCCTTACTGAGGTCTTCAGGTAGTGGATAAATTGCCAGTTACACGACTGATGTACACACTCATGCATTACTTTACACGACTGATATGCCCAGTCATGCATGACGTTGATTGTATAGCTACATGTCTAATGTGCACAATCAGGACTCACTTTACACGACTGATATGCCCAATCATGCATGACGTTGATGGTATAGCTACATGTCTAATGTGCACAATCAGGCCTCACTTTACACGACTGATGTGCACAATCATGCATCACTTTGATAGTAACTCAAAAATTGAGCATTTATACACAACTATCCAAGAAACTATTATTGATTTGCAGGAAAGAAGTAAGTTTAAAAAAGCAAACAAGAACTGCACTCCAAGAAACATTTCTCAGCCATGAAAGGCGTCCACGCTGTGAATAGCTTTGTTAATTTCAATTTTACTTTCCATTTTTGAAGATATGTGGGTAATTGATGATATCGGGGTATTTCAAATTATCGGATATATGAGGATATAGACGTATATTAGGATATCGGGGTATTCGAAGATATCGGGTATTTGAGGATATCGAGATATAGCGCAGGATCCTAACCATAAAACTTAACATTTGCATTGGCTTATGAGTGGAGAAACATCAAGGTTATTCTAATGTATCGTAAGTATCATTATAATTGGTGCGTCTAGAAAACATTATTGATGTAAATTCATTTTTGTTAGTGATAAGACTTTAGAGCGCTTAGATATTGCTTAGGTTGGACTGTTTTATTACGATAATGAAGATATTGCTTAGATTGGACTGTTTTACTATGATGATGAAGATATTGCTTAGATTTGGCTGTTTTACTTCGATGATGAATATATCGCTAAGATTGGACTATTTTACTATGATCAGTAAAATATCGGTTAGATTTGACTGTTTTACTATGATGATGGGGTTATTGCTTAGATTGGACTGTTTTACTATGATCAGTAAAATATTGCCTAGATTTGACTGTTTTACTATGATGATGAAGATATGGCTTCGATTGGACTGTTTTACTATGATGATGAAGATATTGCTTAGATTGGACTGTTTTACTATGATCAGTAAAATATTACTTAGATTTGACTGTTTTACTATGATGATGAAGATATTGCTTCGATTGGACTACTTTGCTATGATGATGAAGATATTGCTTAGATTGGACTGTTTTACTATGATCAGTAAAATATTGCTTGGTACTACGAAGCCCCCACTTTGTTGGGGGTGGGTTGTTTCGTTGGTGGAATTGATTGACGGATTGTACCTTCTTACAATGTGTCCGCTTTATTGGGTTATCGTTGTATAGAGGGTGATCGCCTTCGGTGTTATTGTACGGATCGAGTAAATATCAATATAAAGTTTGAAACTTATAGGTGGATTAAATAGAGATCTGAGCAGATATATAAAACAGAATGACACGAGTCCCGTACATGAAAATAACAATTTAATCAATTACATAAACAACCGTGATAATGCATTACATTAGGAAGATACACTTCTCTTTTGAAATAAATCATTCACCGAATTTCAAACACACATATACTTATATAAATAGCCAATCTGTTTTAAATGATAGAATTGGTTCATCATAGAATCGAGTGAACAATCGAAGTCATTGCCTTCTACAACTTCATAACCTGCTTATTTCCGGTTCATTCCAACTTCACTGTGGCTGTTCTTCTTGGTCCTTTCCACTTTTCTTTTCTCTTCTCCAAACTCTCTATTGTCTCGCCTCTTTCGGTCCTCGAACTTTGTGTGGGTACGTGGATTCGTAAGTACGTAGATACGTAGATACCTCGATAGGTAGGTACGTGGATACGTCCCGTGGAGCTATTTCACCTTCCAGTTTAAACAAAGAAGCAACCTAAATCTTCTGTCAGATATCCTACTGGGAATAGATCGTTACTCCCCTCTCGTTATGTCAGATATCGTTCTATCGGAATTAAAACAGATACCAAAGGCTATCTGGTTAAACTAAACATGGCAGACCTTAAACAAACCTAAGATTAATATACATCCTAACGGCTTTTTCAACCTGACTCATATTATCATCACACGAAACATAACAGTTCCGTTCTCGTCTCAGTTACACAAATGAATGAAATTCATTTCATGGCTTAACTACGTTATTTCTAGCGAATACACACAGTCAAGTCTTTAGCATACATGAAATCTCACTTCATGGTTTAACAACGTTAATTTCAGTCAATACGCACTCAAGTCTTTATCATACGTGAAATCATCTGAGGTCGGTGAATTCACACGGATTCTCGTAACTCATATCAACTAAGGTAAGGCATGAAATTCTTAGATACATATTTTCCTATAACAATCAAGACGACACATTCAAACAATTCGTCAAACTTATATAAAGAATATCAATGTACGGATTCAGATAGATGAACTCAAACAGTTGTACTCATACCAAGAAAACTGATCTACGAATTTAAACAAATAAATTCATGCAAATATAAGCAAATAAATCAAACAAATCGTTATATAGGTATCAACGGATTACATGAGACTGGCGCAAATACCTTGTGTTTCCAAGATCCGCTCGCTTTTACCTCAGAATTGTGTCCGTCGACTTTCCAGACATCCGATCCCTTGGATAATTATTTTACGAGTCAATTTCTTTTAAATTCAAACTCGGAGTCTCCTACATTTGTTTTCTCTTGCAGAAAAGCGTAGACTGACTAAAATTTTGTGATGGGACATATTAAAACCAAGGAGTTTCATGTGGGAACCACGCCCCTAACCTAGCGTAACCAATCCGGATTAAATATATCTCCCGCCTTTTATAACTAGGCGCCAAAATTGTAGTCTGCGTGACCTCGAGATTCCCAAATAACTGATCCTGGACAATTTCAAAATCTGACATTTTCCGATACAAGATCGAAGTTAACCTTTACCTTCCAGTCTGTCTGACTATTAAATAAACGATTGCTTAATTAAGAATCGTTTGCTCCCGCGACACAACCATTAACAATCCGTGCATTATGGTGATTTAACACGCACCGGTCCCCATAAATCTGATTAATCTTTCACCTGCCCAAATTAAAGTGCTCTTCGTAGATCGACAGAAATTTGCACCCTTACACTTGGATCAGACTGTTTTTCTATGCTGAGGAATATATTGCTTAGATTTGATCGTTTTTCTATTGCTATGTATATTTAATTTGCATTGTTTATTAGTCAGTTTGTGATTTTATTATATGCTATTAGTAATGTAAATTGTATCTAGTAACTATCCTTCTTCAAAATCAGTGACAATTTTGTAAACAACTAATGCATTGCTAATATTTCCTCTGTGAGAGTTGGTTTAATCATTATCAATAGAAGTAAAAATGTTTATCTTGGTCTGAGCCAAGGACATTGTGTTTACCATGTTCTTTAAAATTAATTAGTAACAGACCTTCTAATAATAACTAAGATTGTTTTCAGAAATAAACTTTTGACCCTTATCTGGGTTATTTCTTTTATGTCTTCGTTCTTATGTGATCTTGTTTACTGGAAAAGTTTCCTTCCTGCTATAACATCTGGGCATTAATCATTTATATTGTTGTATTCAGATTTTGATTTGGATGAAATACTAAGTGCTCTATAATATTCTTGAAAGATACGTTAACTGGGGAATTACATTGAATTCAGACCAGGAAACTTTGGATTATATTACTGTGATTTAACAAAAGACTGTTGGCACATCAATACAATTCAGGCCATTGGTACATTAGTATATTAGAGACACTACAGACACATCAACACCTTAAGCGTTGGAAGTTATCTGAAATACCACTAATATTTATTCAAAACTTTAATCATTAAGTCCAGTGTCAGAAAATCTAGGATTATTTGGAATTTAATTAGCAATACCGTAAGGTATATGTTTTATATGTTCACTTTGTATTATAGAGGAATAAATTATTTGTTGAACTTTACAAAACTTTTTGGCTTTCGCTCGTTTCTGTTCTTTTGTTTCAGACCATAGCGTCGTAACGCTATAATCAGGAAGATATTGCTTACATTTTATTGTTTCACTATATGTAACTATATTGTTTAGATTTTACTGTTTTGTTATGAGTGATTATGTTGTTTAGGTAGGACTATTTGACCATGAGTAACTATATTGCTTAGATTTTACTGTTTTACTATGAGTAACTCTATTGCTTAGATTTTACTGTTTACTACAAGTAACTATATTGCTTAGATTTTACTGTTTTACTACGAGTAACTATATTGCTTAGATTTTACTGTTTTACTACAAGTAACTATATTGCTTAGATTTTACTGTTTACTATGAGTAACTATATTGCTTATATTTTACTGTTTTACTACGAGTAACTATATTGCTTAGATTTTATTGTTTTACTATGAATAACTATATTGCTTAGATTTTACTGTTTTACGATGAGTAACTATTTTGTAACTATATTGTTTAGATTTTACTGTTTTACTATGAGTAACTATATTGTTTAGAATTTACGGTTTTACTATGAGTAACCATATTGCTTAGATTTTATTGTTTTACTACGAGTAACTATATTGCTTAGATTTTACTGTTTTACGATGAGTAACTATTTTGTAACTATATTGCTTAGATTTTTACTGTTTTACGATGAGTAATTATATTGTAACTATATTGCTTAGATTTTACTGTTTTACTATGAGTAACTGTATTGTTTAGATTTTACTATTTTACTACGAGTAACTATATTGCTTAGATTTTAATGTTTTACTATGAGTAACTATATTGTAACTATATTGCTTAGATTTTACTGTTTTACTATGAGTATTGTTTAGATTTTACTGTTTTACTATGAGTAACTATATTGTAATTATATTGCTTAGATTTGACTGTTTTGTTATGAAGAGTAAGACCACTCTTGGAAACTAGTTAAATAGAAAATCTTGTGTTAGTTGATCTAGAATCTTCTTTGTAGATCCACTTTCAACGAATAATCTTCATTGCTCAGAAGACCGCACCCTTCACTGTCTATTCTACACATCTTCTACCGTCTAAATAAATACCAAAGCTTACTAAAATCTTTTTGTAGTATCTCAATTAATGCGGATCCAAAAGATATGCTAATGTATAGTACAAACCTGCAATCAGCATTTACCAAACAGCTATGCTAATGCATAGTACAAGAATGCTTTCAATGCGGATCCAAAAGCTATGCTAGTGTATAGTACAAACATGCAATCAATATGGATCCAACAGCTATGCTAATGTATAGTACAACAATGCTTTCAATGCGGATCCAAAAGCTATGCTAATGTATAGTATAAATATGCAGCCAAATGGATCCAAGGATAGCTTCAGGTACAGTCAAATATTCCATAAGGTCAAACGTTGTTTAATAGTGAGTAAAACACATTTCCCAAAACTGTAAATAAAATAGCCGCTTAAAATTATGAAACGGTTTTTGAAGATATTTTCCACTTTTCACACTGAGAATTTGTAAAAATGAATAATCGTTAAAAATGAAATGAAATATAAATTAAACGTAAGAATACAAAGCTGTACGACAAAACAAACATTTATGACTGCATTACAGAGAACACGAATATTGACTCGTAAGCATTCGGTTATAAAAAGTGAATGTCGTTAATATATGGCTTTTGACAAGACACACTAATAACTCATGAATGTCGTTAATATATGGCTTTTGACAATACACACTATTAACTCCTTCAGAAAACATGAATCCGTAATTCAGTTGAGAATTCACAGCGAAAATAAACATCGCTACTCATGCTTGAATCGAAGTAATGTTAATCATGTTTAATATCGAAATCCGGAGAGGCTGGCTTCTTTTTGCGTTTGAAGTTTGCTTATAATAAATACTCATAGAGTCTGTAACCCAGTCTCTGTTAGAAACAACGCTTGTACTTTTTTGTTCAAGAAATCCTCAATCAGTAGAATCACTCTATCAAACTTGCCATCTGCGTACGGCCTGAGTTTCAAAGAGAATAAGAGCTTACCATGAATAGAGGCTTTACAAACTTCTTCTTATCCTTACTCTATTGGACATACCATATATAGTCGCTTGAAAGACGAATCCAACTGCAAACTGCACAGAGTCAGACGTGGGTCTGTGCAGTTTATCAGGAGTATTCAGTAGAATAAACAACACAGACCCTGATCTGCAGGCGCATTATGCTACGGCAGATATACGTTGTTTGCAGTTTGTCTCCATTTTTAAGCGGATATATAAGTTATGTCGATTCCTAAAAGGAAGAAAAATCTAATAATATATGCACAATACAATACTTATGATATCTCTTCATTAAACAAATAGAAATGAAAAAAGGACCCCTCCCCCCCCCAAAAAAAAACAAACAACAACAACACACAAAAAACCTAACATAAGGATACAAGAATATTGCTTATTAAAAAACTGAAAAAACTAATTTGTTAGAATGATTATATTTGGACTGAATACAGAACTATCAACAGTTGGAACGAGGACAATACGTAGAAATGCAAAGGAAAAGACACTGATGATATCAAATGTAGGGGCTCAAAATGATTTAAAGGTTTCACCCTAAGCTGAATATAGGGCAGTGCTTATGCGACCTCGAAAGAAATAATAAACTGATTTCTTGAATTCAAACTGTGTTATCATGTTTTCGACAATCTCAGCATGAAAATCATCCACACATTTCACACCATAAAGACAATGTCCATTTTAATGGTCAAGCCCTGCTCTGTTATGGCATCTATTGTTTTGCTGGGGCGCAATAATTTACTTCCCTTCTGTCAATTTTTCTTTACTTCACAGATCTTAATAATAAACAGTTCTTTTCATATCATTTTAGATTTCTATTTTTAATAACTGTATTTTTATATAAGAAAAAGCCGTGTTTAGTTTATGTGAGTCACTATCATTGCAGATGTGGCATGTATCTGTAAGTCTATAGAGTGTTGACTTGCTTGATGGAGAGCTGGATGTTTGTCTCTATCATTGCAGATGTGGCACGAATCCTGAATGATACATGGTCTATAGAGTGTTTCTTGAAGGAGAGTTGAACAAAAATCTAAAATATGCAGTAGTTTCACCAATCTAAAATATGCAGTAGTTCCACCAATCTAAACTATGCAGTAGTTTCACCAATCTAAAATATACAGGAGTTTCACCAATCTAAAATATACAGTAGCTCCGCCAATCTAAAATATGAAGTAGTTCCACCAATCTAAAATATGAAGTAGTTCCACCAGTCTTTAATATGCAGTAGTCCCACCAATCTAAAATATGCAGTAGTTCCACCAATCTAAAATATGAAGTAGTTCCACCAGTCTAAATATGCAGTAGTTCCACCAATCTAAAATATGAAGTAGTTCCACCAATCTAAAGTTGAAGTAGTTCCACCTATCTAAAATATACAGTAGTTCCAGCAATTGAATAAACAATACTGCTCTTATCGTGACATTTTTACATAAGACCTGAACTCTTCCCTTCCCATCCCAGTGTGTCTGCTACAAAATGTAGATCTACCACAAGTGTAGTTATTCAAAACCGTTTTGAAATTGGTAATTTGCTTCTTTTGTGAGCTTCCTGCTTGTTCTGCGCATTGTACTATCCTACCTACATTTGTTCCTAAATCGAATGGTTAATGTCCCAGATTCAATGTGTGAATTTACGACGGAGTAAACGTTGCTACGGCAACATTACTACAAGACCCTAACTTAGTCTTGCGGTCCATACCTATCTCTAAAATTATTAAAATGTTGAACACCTTATTGTAGACACAGGCTTCTTTCTTCTAACAGGGGACGTGTTTCATGCTCAGCCATATAATGTAACAGGACCCATTGTGTTCACTTACAGTCGCATTAACGTAAATAACTCCAGATTGGACAACACACACACACACACACACACACACACACACACACACACACACACACACACACACACACACACACACACACACACACACACACACACACACTCGCACGCACGCACGCGCGCGCGCGCGTGCGTGCGTGCGTGCGTGTGTGCGTGTGTGCGCGTGTGTGTGTGTGTGTGTGTGTGATAATGGAGTCAAACAGTCACCAAGCAATTGGTTAAGCTTTATTATATTCTGCATGTCATTAATAATCGTTACTTCTCTGAGATTTGTAGATTAAATTTAGCATTAAGTAAGTCTTCAATCAGATAACCAACGGAAATTTCCCATAAAGAAAGCCTTACATTAAGATAAATAATGATGATAATATTATCAAAGAGACTGAAGCCTTATTGGTTTTATGGTAATTGTTTAACGCGAGATTACGGGGGTAATGCTGTAATTTGTGCCAGTGCAATAATATAAAAGTCATCAATATGTGTAGTGACGAAATCTAATTTATAGCGAACAGATCTAACATTTAAATGTACAAAAGATTTTAACGTAATTAATAATACGGACTCTGCCATTTTTATGAAGTCAAGAATTTAAGGTATTCACTAGGACTGTTTCTTCCACTTTTATACAGTAAAGATTTTAATGTAGTCGATAAGATTGACTCTTCCATTTTTAATCAGTAAAGATTTTAATGTAGTCGATAAGATTGAATCTGTAATCAACCAAGCTGATAAAGATTTCAGCGCAGCTGATAAGACAGACTATTCCATTTTGATAAAGTACAGATTTCAGCGTAGCTGATGAGACGGATTTTGCCATTTTGATACAGTACAAATGTCAGCGTTGCTGATAAGACTGGCTATGCCATTTTTATAAAGTAAAGATTTCAGCGTAGCTGATAAGACGGACTAAGTCATTTTCATAAAGTATACATTTCAGCGTAGCTGATAAGATGGATTATGCCATTTTTATAAAGGACGGATTTCAGCGTAGATGATAAGACGGGCTAATGCAGTTTTATAAAGTAAAGATTTCAACGTAGATGATAAGACGGACTATGCCATTTTTATAAAGTAAATATTTCAGGGTAGATGATAAGACGGACTATTCCATTTATATAAAGTAAATATTTCAGGGTAGCTGATAAGACGGACTATGCCGTTTATATAAAGTAAAGATTTCAGCGTAGTAGATAAGACGGACTATGACATTTATATAAAGTAAAGATTTCAGTGTAGCTGACAAGACGGACTAAGCCATTTATATAAAGTAAAGATTTCAGCGTAGCTGATAAGACGGACTATTCCATTTATATAAAGTAAAGATTTCAGCGTAGCTATAAGACGGACTTTTCCATTTATATAAAATACAGATTTCAGCGTAGCTGATAAGACGGACTTTGGCAGTCCACTGTAAGAAGAAGACTGAAAGACGGACATATTTAGAGTGGAAAGAACAGAATGAAAAAGAAGACTCAAAGACGGACATATTTAGAGTGGAAAGAGCAGAATAAAAAAGAAACGTCAAAGTACATAGTTAATGAAGAAAATACCATATGTTTCAGCTGTTGTGTGTTTTGCGGGAGAAAGCCTCGAGGAAATGTACGATTTGTTGGGCATAAGAAAATACATAAACTACTGAAGTAAATGGTATATTAGAAGGATTCTGGCTGGCCATGGTGGTGTCCTGTTGTCATTTGCAATGGAAAAATTGTCGTGTTCACCTGGCCAAAGGAAGATATTCGGATTTATTTACATATGAAAGGTGGATAAATATTTTGTATAAGAGAGAGACTTACTATCCATTTTGAAGAGAGATAGATTTACTATCTGTCATGAGTCTATGCTCTTGAAAAAAGTAACAGAAAAGAGTGAAGACAACAAGCTTTGTAAAATGTAGCAAATAATTTATTTCCCTAGAATACAAAGTGAAAAATGAGAAAAAAAGAACTTTTTACGAATTAAATCCAAAAATAATCAAAGAATTAAAAATAGAAGTCCTAGTAATAAAAAGTCCTGAATGAAACTGATATGGAACTACAGAATTCCATATCACGTGACGAGACTCATACTTATGACATGATTAAGATTACAACATTCCATATCATGTTACTGAGACGCATAATTATCAACATATGTTTTTCGTATGAGTACCCAAATTTATGAACGACTGCTTAAATCAAATCTGACAAATACCATCAATTTAATGTGAGCACGGCAAAAGAGTGAAAAGCAATCACAAATCAGCGGATTTGATTAGCAAACCTAAACAGTCTTTAAAAGGATGCAGGAAGGATGTCACGCAATTTGCCAGTAAAACTCCAAGACCACTTGGCACCTAACTCTATTTTGGATACTCTATACCA
The DNA here is from genome assembly GCA_016617855.1 of Megalonaias nervosa. NCBI lineage: Eukaryota > Metazoa > Mollusca > Bivalvia > Unionida > Unionidae > Megalonaias > Megalonaias nervosa. The sequence goes on along the minus strand of JAECUM010010816.1, from coordinate 4,175 downwards.
CACAAAGACAAATCATGTTTTTAGTGTTATGTACTCTTAATGCGTCATGAATGACAACCCGTGACAACAGCGTTGAAACAGTAAAAATGTTCCAGCATTTGTGTCACGCAAAATGGCTTGATGTTGAACTAATGGCATTTATAAACAAGGGGGTTTGAGGGCGATGATTTTCTTTTACTTGATTAAATTTATTTAGAGAGCAGTGACTATTGAATAACACTGATATATAATCGAAGCTTATTTAGAATTACAATCAAAAGTGAGTCTTGACATTTTTGAGCGAAAATGACAACAAAGCCTTTGAAGTAATGGCAACGATATATCCTTGGGAATTGATATTCAGCTGGAGTAGCGCAATAAAATACATTCAAACGTATACATTTTTTAGTTAAAACGCGTACAAATAGACACAGTTTGAAGTACAACCTAAAACACTGTTAAGTAAATTGGCATAGCAACCTATACATTTTTAAGTACAATAGCATACCAACCTATACATTTTTAAGTACAATCGCGTACCAACCTATACATTTTTAAGTATAATCGTATACCAACCTATAAAATTTTAAGTATAAACGCATTCCAACCTATCCATTTTTAAGTATAATCGCATACCAACCTATACATTTTTAAGTACAATCGCATACCAGCCTATATATTTTTAAGCAAAATCGATTGCATTTTTTAGTTAAAACGCACACCAACCTATACATTTTTAAGTACAATCGCATACCAGCCTATATATTTTTAAGTAAAATTGATTGCATTTTTTAGTTAAACCCCATACCAACCAATATATTTTTAAGTATAATTGCATACCAACCTATACATTTTCAAGTATAATTGCATACCAACCTATACATTTTTAAGTAAAATCGCATGCCAGCCGATTTATTTTTAAGTATGATCGATTGCATTTTTTTTTAGTTAAAACGCAAGTAGTAATAGTAAATGAGGTTTCTGAGAAATTATTATGCTGAATAAAATGCAGTGTGAATCTAGAATGAATCTCACGAACGTTTCAGAAATTATTATTACTGAATAGACTGTAGTGTGGATCTAAAATAAATCTGCCGGATGTCGTTGTAAACAGCTGTCGCGTGACCTACTGAGTGTACATTGTATACCTGGAAGTAAAAAAGAATAACTTACCTGTAATTTTCACGGCTATATTGAAGATATAAAAATAACCTACCTGGAATTCACGCAAGATAATGTACATCAAATTTATAAACGATCTGAATTATCAGGAGAGTCAAAAGGTGTAAAATATCATTTTCTGTTACAAATTATGCTGATCCACACTGACTGCAGAAAATTAAGTCACTGAATACGACATACACACACAAAAAAAATAAATCGATACAGTAATGTAATAGTACACGGGATAACTGCTTAATTACTCTACCAGAGAGGACAGAGTTGTCTCCCTTTAAAATACAAGGAAGACAGACAGAGTTATCTCCCTTATTTTTTAAAAGCGCTTCCTCACCTATTATTAAAATATTGAGAGTAGATATCAGGAATAATTCATTATCGTGTTTATACAAATAAAATTAAATTTTTCCGCTTACTTTTCGATGACATTCAAATAACACTTTCATTGCTATCCTGATGAGAACATACTTACCACCTTTTGCAAAAACCTTCGACCAGTTCAGGTTAATATTTATTTTGTGTATTTCTCTTGACTGATCGGATCATGAAGATAATCGTATTTCAGCATAAGCTCATCTGTCAACTTTTCAAGATAATCAAAATATTTGCTGTTATCTAATTTAATAAGCGAGAGTTTTATTTTATCAAATTTACTAAAACAAATAGCTGAAATTTCATTGCAACGAATAATTGCTAGCCATTAACCATTATTTTTTTAATTTTGCTACTAACTCCATCGGCTAATGTTAAATTTTCGAACATTATTTATAAAGTTTAGACACAATTGCGTAGTGTCCAATAGCTATCGTATTAATTCCGTCATCGCAATATCTCTTATCATCAAAATTACTTAGTCCACGTTTTATAATTGTATCTGTTTCAAGTCTGTGATGATTTGTTCTGATAACATTTGTTTTAATAAAATTAGTGCAGGTGTTTAGCGCTGCTTTAAAATAATCAAATTTCATACACTTTTTTTTTTACATATCCGCGAGGAATACCTTTTGCTTTTTTTTGTCAGTTATTGTCATCTAAAATTACGGCGTACATTTTACTTCTTAGTCCAACAAATTCCCTACCTGGCGCAAACATAAATTCATCTTTCATCTTGCCGATGACTTTTTTTTATTTGCATCATCATCAAATCCACTACTTTTTGGATAATCCGATAAATCAAATAAATGTTTACTGTTATAAATATCTTGATAAACATCCTCACATTTTATGTTATAAACAAGTGAATCCGTATCAGATAATAGCAACTCTGAATCTGGCCACTGCTTTTTTTGGGTAAAATTATAGTGAAAGTCGTACATTAGCCATTTTTTGATATCAAGTACAGCTGTACCAACATAAATTAGCTTATTTAACTTTAAATTTGTTTTTGTCGCTGTATTGCAACAAGTTTCTCATTAAATATATTCATACTGACAAAACCGTCATCATTAACTAATTTATTTCTGCGATTTACATCATTTACAATTTCAATATTGACTAACTTTTTGATATTTTCCATCGTCTTACCGAACACAGAATTGTTCATCAACTTGAAAAAGTTTTTCTCAAAGTCGGTCTTAGCAATAGCACGACGTTTGGTATTTAAATCAATATAATCTGCCATCCGCCTTGATTGATTAAATTTTAGCACGCGATGAACATCAGTTAAAGAGATCCAATTTTATCCTGCTTGTTTTTAGCAGAGCATCCCATGACAATCTTGGCGCAGAATAATACCAACATGGATCTAATCCATAATTTTCATGACTAACTTTACGAAAACTCTCGAAAACATCTGCTAGTAATAATACATTTATTTTCAAATATAAAATAATCACCAAGTGTCTTACAACCAAATTTATTCCAAATTTCCTGTGCATATTTGTACTCGTCATCTGTAATATTTTCTTATTTTAACTGAGAGTAAAATTTATTTTTGTTAGGAAGAGAAGTTTCATCAAATCTTCTGCTCCAGTCGGCGAGATACTCATACGGAAAGACACCTTTTTTGTCAGAGAGACGTAGTCTCCACCAAAGCAACTTTTTAAATTATTGAAACTGCTACAACCTTTTACAAGCTCGTCTAATGGTGCTGCCATAAATTGTAGACTGTCGATGAAATGTAATTTGCCAAGCGTAACTGATATATACTTTCCAAAATTGTTTGGAATACATTTTATTATATTATTTAATTTTAGTTTAGGTTTAATTTCCTCATCGACAAATGCTTCGACAATGATATGACTATCATAACCACGAAAATTATGTAAAACGACAGGAATAAAATCTGGCGCTTGAAATTTCAAATTACAGTTATTATGTGCTGCTCCGCGATATTGGCCGCTTAGATGACAGTGATCGCGCAATTTATCGCCTGAACTTTGTTCAGGCAGAGGTTTCTCGCAGATATGACAATGAACTGCCTTATCGAAATCAAGTTGTTGTTTGGATGTTATTTTTTATTGGAGCTGTTTTAGATAATCTGTTGAAAATTTTATTAACATTGTCTATTAAATGTTTTAGTAACCACACGGCAGGACTTTTACCTCTGTACAATTTTATTGGACTTAAAAAATTTTCGTTAGCGCAACAAACTACTTTATAAGCTGCTGCAGAGGGAACATGTTGTATTTTTCTGGTGCTTGATTTATTTGGATCATTTTCTGCGCCTGCCACAGGAAGAAGTAGACACTCGAAGTCAGCATAAATAACAAACGGAATATTTAACGTATGATTATAATTTTTAAATTTTAATACTTTTTCTTTTTCTCCTTGCATTGTTATTCTTTGAACATTAACACAGTATTTAAGATGCTCTTGCAGTTTTTCATCTTTAGAAAAACCTTGTAAACAATGGTAGCAAAAATATTTCTTTTTTTTTTTCATTATATTCTCTGCCAACTAAGCCATTAAAGTTTTTTATCCAAACGTAATGATTCTTATAAAACAGCAAGTTTATTGTTGATTGTGAAGTTTTTCTGAAACATATCTTGGATAAACATTTTCACTCTCGTCAAGAC
>JAECUM010010815.1:0-24527 GCA_016617855.1 Megalonaias nervosa | reverse complement strand
TTTCATGGGCCAAACTAAGTATTTCCTGTCTGTAAGATTTTGGAACTACATTCTGATAGTTCACTGACCACTCGTTATTAGCAGGTACCTCGGGAGGTCTCCATTTTCTCATAAGAATTCCATTTTTAATGAAACAACAGACAGGTACTTTAGTGGCTTCATTTTCAGTAATTTCCCTCTGAAACAAACAGGAGATCTCAGGATCTTTTTCCTATTCGACGACAAGTGATTGTCGTTTATCACCCTGTTTAGATAAAAGAGAATGAGTATTTAAAAGAGGATCACTGTGATCAATACCTTTTGACTGATCCAAATTAGAAGTGAAAATCAAATCCACTAGATAAAATTATCATTACAATAACATGTAATGGAATAAAATAAAATGTAAAAAGATTTAAAACTAACAAACAAGTAATTAAATTGCATATACATAACACAAAATACCAAGATTCCCAAACTTGTGTGACAGGATCTCTTTATTTATTAACGACAAATATAAAAATACACAAAATCATTAATATGCAGAAACTCTAGTTTTATTGTTTCATTTATCAAAATATTTGACTTTCCTATGTAAGCCATAATGTGAGACATAGTGATGATAGCTTTAATGATGTTGGTTTTCTCAACAATTTGTTAAGGTTTTACTTCAGGTTTTTCCATTTGGTTATATGGTGTATTTGCTAAACCCCATGATGGATTAGGTTCATACTTGGGTTGATTATAATTTTAAGGAGTTTTTATGACAGAAATATTATCAAATTATGTATATAATTTCCTTAACATACAGATGGATATTCTTTATACATTGGGTGAATAATTAGGAAGCTGTTCATTCTGTGATACAGTTGACTGCCCCTTTGATTTTGGGGTTATGGTCACTACAATAGGAAAGTTGCATTAAGGTTACTGTTAGAATATTTTCGTTTGCTTATTTCCTAAACACCTGATGGATTTTCTTTATACTTTGATTGAATGATTTTAAAGCCATGGCAATTCATTCTATGATATGCTTACTAAGACTTTTTATCTTGGGATCAAGGTCACATGCTTCAGAGCAATGTTTTGATCCTGGGCTTGACATACCAGCCATGGTTTTTTTCATTGGTTTCTCTATGTCAAATCGAATCTCTGAAAATATGACACTTGGCTGCTTTGGATGCCATCTGTACTGCATCATAGTAAAACTCTTGACAAAACCTTGCTGAATCATAAATGTGTACTTTGTGTCATTATTGATGATGTCTGGTTAGAATAGCAGTCAAATAAAAATGAGGATGATTACTTAAATTTAATGGTACTGAAAAGAATCCCTTTTTGCTATGAGATAACATTGCTGATCTAGACTGTTCTAGATATTTTTGCCATTTGACAATTATGTTTTAAATTTGCATTATATTGGCAATCATTGGTACATATTGCAAAAACATTAAACATAAAAAAAAAGGCCAATAAGGCACATACTGTAATAATGTGTGACTGCATAAGGTACTGTCTATTTCCTAATTAATACCCCCTCCCATTTTTAAGAACAGAAAATGTATAAGATGCAGTGTAAGACCTGTGCATTTCAATACCCATCTGCTTCAGATCCATGATTACAACAAAATGCTCCAGCAGTCTAAGTTAATCACAGTGTTGCTATATATATATATATATATATATATATAATATGACTGAATTCATTGGCAAAAAGACCCCCAGATGTACATGTGGTCAAACTGGTCATTATAAGAGTATAACAAAAGAACAACATTAGCTTTCATTATTGTGTTCGAATAAATGCTCCCCCTTTGGAAAATGTGATGCCCTGAGGATGGTAATTAGGGAATATGCATTAATTGTCCTTTCTAACAAGTGATTAGCAGACAACAAGTTTTCAGTGTATTATAAATTAGACACTTAGAGGTTCTTTTGATTGCTAGACATCCTAATTATGTTAACTGTCTAAGTGATTGACACCAGATAATAAAGACTATTAATTTATTATTTATTTAGAGAAGGTAACTCATTTACAGAACTAATCTACCATGAGGCCTTCTAGTTGTTTTGTAAAGTATATACAGCATGATGTAAAAAAAATCAGGCTTGACACTAAATCAAAATATCAAGTCTGGAACTTATGCACAGGCATCTGTGAACACATATAGACATATATATAATACAAAATATCATCCTGCATTGAAAAATTGAACTGTGAAAATGATGCAGAAGTACAGAAAAGCAGGTGATATTTGTATTACTGGAACTGTTCAATTGTCCTAAGATTTCATCCATTTGAGACATCGATTATGAAAAGAAGAAACAGTAGGAGCCTGCTGAATGTTGTTCCATACCAGCGGACCGGTATATTGAAAACTTTTAAACAATTCCTTCTTTGGCCTTGGTATAATGTAATAATGAAGTACATCGTGTATATAATTTTACTAACTTCTAGCATAGTGGGATCTGTGACCAAACTCAGTATTTAACAGGAACCATTAAAATGAGAGGCATTATAGTGAGGGAGTGCTATGTACTTTATATACAATGCAACCAATCCTGTTGGACCATTTTTTGGAAACCACTTGACATTTTTAAAATCAGATTCCAGTTTCACTGAATTGAAAAATATGTTTCCGCAAAGTAAGATTTTGCATTATCTTATTTATGATACTTTTGGCGATGTTTTTGCCCCACTGCATGTCATATGAGGTGAATAAGGAATTCTGGAGCTGTAGTAGCTCGATGGTTAGTGACAGACTTGCAGATGAAAGGGTGTGAGTTCAAACCTTCCATTAGATTAGACGAGGTTGACCATTGGGGCTGCATCTTTGGGCAGATTATTTGACTCCAGTTGCCTTGGCAGTAAATAACCTTGTTGCAATGCTGTACCATTAAACACCAAATCTGACAGTGTTAGGACTCAGTTTCATACCTGTACCATTAAACACCAAATATTAAACACCAAATCTGACAGTGTTAGGACTCGTCTCATACCTGTAGACAACGATGGAGGAAAGCAGGAAAATAATTCAAAAATTGAAAAATTAAATACCTGAGAACCTACTTATTACTGAAAAATTAGTTGAGGAATTTGTAACTTTGAGGAAATTGTGAAGTATTCCTCCGTAAGAAGCAAAGGTATTTTCAGGAGAATTTTAGATGGCATCGCTTTATTTTCATCCTTGGTGACAACTAAATGTTGCGAAAAATTCATTGTTGACAACAGAGCTATGATATAGATAAAGATAGATAATTAAACACCTCCTGTTGTGATGTGTGTACTGATGAGGCCTGGTTCTTAATGTGCATATCAATTTGTTTACATAATGTAATAACATCTATTGAAGGGCACCAGTTTTGAGAACCCTTACTTTGTTTGTGTGAGGGTGGTCTCTCAAGACTGATTTTACTGTACCTGTATAAATGTATGGAAGCAGAACATGCATTAAAACTTTATAGTCTTAATGTCACAACCAAAGGTGAAAGTGACAGCTAGTGTGGAGTATTGACTAAAGTTCTATGGTTGTACACATTAAGCATGTTAATAATGTTTAGTTATTGGAATTTGCGGTCTGTAGTGCAAAGTTGAATGACTCTGTTGATATGTTTATACTGTAATAAGTTAGGACAGGGTTATCTGCCTTGGCCTTAAGGCTTAAGTGGTGTTTTGTGTGCCCAAATTAGAAATCTTAAAAGGTTTGATGGATAGCTCTGTTGGCATATTCTTTGAAAGATAGGCCTGGTGACATTACTTTTGAGCCAACAAAGAAATCCTGAACTCCTCATGTGTAATCCATATTTCCAGATCTAGAGACGGAGGAAGGTTGATGATTATAGCATACAATTCTGGGGCATTCATGATTATTCCATTCCCTGTTGAATAGACCTAAATAAGATGTGTCATTATTGGAAGGAGAAGACATTTTTAGTTTGTCACTTATATTTTGTTGGAGGAATTGTAATGTAGCTCTTTCTATAAATTTTATTGTGTTACTGTTGTAGCAAATCTGCAATCCTTAAGGTTTACATTTTCCATCATGTTTATCTCAAGTCACTTGTCTTGGTCACTTTGTGACGTTTTGATATTTATATGATTCAGATAATATGGTGAAAGACATTTGGTGATGTTACAATGTGCAGCACATTTACAACTTGATAATTATGTTGATGTAGTATAGGTAAAAATATATTGCTTTCTTTTTTGTTTGAAGAACCAATAGGTGAGAAAAGAAAAATGCATGGAACCTATGTTGGGATGGATGCCAAGACAAGGCCAGTAAATATAGATGTCTGGTTGGTTTTGTTATAAAAGAAGAAATATTGAGTCAGAAGGTAGGTACTAACTTTTGTAAAACCTGCTCAAAATGTGCAAGTATTCTGGAAATTGTGTTCATCATCACTTTTGGTTCTGCACTCCTTATTATTTAAATTTTATAGGCTAGATATGTGCAATAAGTTTAAATTTAATGTATTCCTTCTGGCCCTTTTTGGAGACATTTTTTGAAATATTGTAGAAAATGGAGTAATTTGAGAATCAGGTTTGTCATTGCTTCTCTTCCAACATTGCTTGAATGATTTTATTGAAACTTTGTTGGTTGTTTTTGATGCAGTTGCACAATAAGGTTGTACTTTTCACTCTGTCCATTTTTTGGACAGTATTAGAAAAAAGGGGTATTTTGGAGAATTCATTTTGTCATTCCTTCTTTCACACTACTTATTTGAAGATTTTTTTTGGAAAGTTTATTGGCTTGATTTGTGCTTGGATCATAGACATTAATCTGTAAGTTGAAATCCAGATTTATGTTTTATTTTTGCAATCAAGGCCAGGTGCCACTTCATTACATTATTATCACACTGAGACTGAACTCAGATTTTGACTTGGGTGGTGCCTCATATTAAGAGATTTTCTTCAAGTGGTTTTCACAATCAAAAAAGTAAACTAATATTGGGGATTCTTGCAGAAGTATTTCATGTTGCAGTCTTCTAGTCTAAACATTTTTCCAGATGTTTCCAAATAAAGTTACCAATAAAAGAATCAAGATATCTGAATAGATATCATAATTATCATGGATGCTAAATTAGCAAGATTTATGGATACTATTGCTCTCTGCTGAAGAAATTCAGTTTTGAAGCAGTGAGAGGAAGGGGAGAGGGAGGGGACCCTCTCAAGACAGTTATGCACACTACTATTTGGGTTATAGAAATGACACATGTTGATACCAATGTGTAGTGTTCTGGTGTTACTGTTGAGCATGTCTTGAAAGACAACCTCTTTTGTCAAAATATAATGGTCTCTCAAGACAGGTTGCCTCAAACAGCAGTGGTCTTTCAAGACGGTTTTTCCTGTACTATATGCAGTCGGTTTTGCAAAATGTAACTGAACACATGACAGGGATGATTCTGCTGCATTAAATAGGTCTGCTTTATTTTAGAAATATCCTAATTAAAAGTTTTCCCTCATTCAGTTCAGAACAGAAGCATAATTTTACTTTTTCTTAACAGAAGTCATTTTAATGGTGCAAAAGCTTGACATTGCTCTAAGTGCATTTCATAATAATAAGTTGGGACCCAGTTACTTGGGTGAAATTTGCTCTCTTATGCCAGAGTAGTGAGAAGTGGGTGTCTAAGTTTAAAATAATCCATTTATCCTAATGTTTTTGCATATTTTCATGTCAAATTATTAAAATTATGATGAAATGTATAATAAATAATGTTAGACTCTTCTTATTTTGATTCAGCAGAGTTGTTGTATAACATAAATGGCAACCTTGAAAATAGGTGGCAGTGGAAAATTGCCATCATCTTCCACAGCAGATGATAAAATAAGTCCTTGTGTTTGTAAAGGACCTGGATACCTCCACTAAATCATAATTTACTTCAGATTGGGCAACACAAATTGCAGTCACTTGTTTTTCTAGGACTGTGTGCAAATTTTCAGCAGGAATTCCATGTAATGTGTGGTATTTATGATCATCAAGTTAGCACCAAGACTGGACACAGAACTAACTTTCTCTTTTTCTGCCTTTCTCATTGAAGGGAAAATGGACATTAAAGTTGATGTTTATTTTTTTGTGTTATAAATTCATTGTATTGAAACAAAATAGTGTTATGTGAAATCAACACAAGGTAAAGTGATCTTCGCCTTTTGGGTCTGTTTAGGCAAAATGACAGTCTTTGTAGTGACTGAATCACCCCACAGAATAAACCCTGTAACTTAAGTATTTGGGTTCACTAACATATGTGCATTGTTGAAAAGTAGACAAGAAAGCACAGATCTCTCCATTTTCATAACAACAAATGTAGATCTATTCCTTCTAAAGCTGTACTGATGTCACTTTTTGCCGATTATGCCGATACAGCGTATAGCCGATTATTAAAATTGCCGAGACCAATTATTTCATTATTATTTGTTTTATAACAATGACTGGTTCAGAAATATAAACCTATTAGTGAAATGCAAACAGGTATTTTGCCATGTGAGTTATAACAAGGTTGTTTATGCGGCAAGTGAATTTGAACTTCTATACAAAAACAAACAGAAACCGGATAAGAAGTACATCGCTATTTATAGAAAGCAATGATTACACAAACATAAAACTTGAAAAACCTTAAAACTAACACTGATAAAACTTATGGTTTGCCAATTCTAGATATAAATGAATGAAAATGTATTAAGCTAGTCTTTTAACTTACGTTCAGTGATGCAGATCGCCATTACTAGATTTCAATAAATGACTAAAAAATGTTAATATTGATAGCCCAATAATAATTAAAATTAATAATACGCATGCTTTAAGACTAAAGTTAGATGTCACTGTAAGCTGGGTGCAGCTAATACTGAAAGCCTAGTTGAGGTAGGTTGTAATTAAGCAAAAGTAACATTTCTCCCTTCTTGTCAAGTAACGATCCGAAAAAATCTGGCCTGCGCCACTAAACAGCTGCTCGCTGGGAACGCTTGAAGCTGGTGCAGACAAATAGCATCTAGTTAATATGGCCAAGTAGGGAAACTGAAACCTGTGAGCGTTCCACCAGCTGTATATGTCTTCTTCTCGTAGCAACAGAGGGTTGGCCAGATACAATTCAAGCATCGCGTCAATGGCGTCATCCATGTGGGTTGTTACGTTGACGGGACAGACAGGTTCATCACAGGCCACAGAAAGCAAGTCCCAGAGACGCGATGTTGATGGTCTAGTGGCGTTTGTTTCAGTTTCAGTTTTTCTTTTTTTGGTCGGGGTTCCTCCTGCTTGTCAGCTGATGCAGCTACGATGCATTCTGCTCTTAGCTATTCTTTGGATCTGGTCACAAGTAATTCTTTGCTGAATAGGCAATGTTTGAATCATGGATCGAAGATGGTGGCCAAGACAAGCTTCTTGTTGTTGGCAACGTCAGCAAAGCGTGTGTTCAGTTACATCATCATATCATTGGTAATGTCCGTGAATGGGCCTAACGTGTCCACAATATTGTTAATCAAGACCCACTGTTGGGCTGTTAGGCAAGGCAGGTCATAGAGAGTAGCGTAAGCCCCCAAGACTTGTTTTTGTTCGTATAACGAAACCAACATATTGTATGTAGAATTCCAGCATGTCTGGACATCCTGGACGAGTTTCTTATGGGCAACCCCAAATTTTTCCTGCTGCTCTTCGAGCTGCTGTTGTGCCAGGATGGAGTACCGGAACTTGCTGACTATGGATCGCAAGATCACCAAAACATCTTTGACAGCTTGTTGTGACAGAATGCCATCACTGACAACGAGCTGCAGCGTGTGTGCAAAACAGCCGATGCTGTCAGTTTCAGCCAGATGCATTGCTTTAACCATGTTTGCACCTCTGTCATGCAGAAAAACATGGATATGAGTTTTGGGAATGTTGTATTCCTCGCATAATTTGTCCAGTTTGCTCACCTAATATTCTCCTGTGTGTGATTCATCGAGAGGCGTTGCTGCTAAAAATCACCTGTTTCCGCTGAAAGTCTTTCATCAGCCAGTGTGCCGTAAAACTCAACAAGGCTGCGCTGATGGACGAATCTGACCATGCAGCAGAGGTCAGATTGGGCAGAAACTAAATCATGCACCTTGCTTTGTATCGCCTAATGCATGTCAGGTATAAAAGATGTGGAAAAGTACTTCCAACTTGGAATTTTATAGGACTGTTCTGCCTTGGCCATCAGACGTCGAAATCCAATGTCTTCAACAACGGAAAATGGTTGCACTCTACTGCCATGAACTCTGCAATAGCTTTGTGCCAACTAATAGCTCTTGGGTCGTCAAATGCAAATGGCTGCTTCTGGTCCAGCATGGCGTTAGTAGTCAAGAGTACGAGGAGTTGCTGAAGCTGCTGAGGTTAACTGCGCAGCATCCTTTTCTTTTTTTATTTGCCAGAAACAGGCCATGTTCGACGATGTGCTTGCAGTGCAAGTGCTGGACAAGATTTGATGTCATATAGTTTTTAGAATCCTTTCCACCTCTGGAAATGCATGCTTTGCAAAGTGTGCAATTTGCTTTGGACATGTCGACAGCATTTACTCTGAAGTAATTCTAGACTAAATTTGAGTGTTTCGAGTTCGACATTATGCATAGGCTTGGTAGTATGTTTAATAGTGTACGATCGCTAGTTAACATTAATAATCCAATCAGTTCATTCATATGAAACAATGTTTTAAATCAAGTAAGTTACTACTCAGTTGTCCACGTGGATGGATGCATGCACCACGCTGCGAGTCGCGCGCTGAAGCAGCTCAGCAGCTGGGGTATTTAGGGGTAATGTTGCTGGCGCTGGCATGCCAGTATCAGTGCTGCATAATATTTGTATGTCAGCATTCAGCTGCTTCAGTGTGTGACTGCTATTCGTTGATTAGCAGAATTGCAGGACTGGCTAAAGAACAGATTAACTATAGTGAGTCATAGTTTCGTAGTAGTTGGAAATTTCGCTAGCTATCTAATCTGCCTAGCTATCTGCTAATGTGTTTGCTGGAAGTTCAACAGCCACATGAGGCCTCATTGACTGGTTGGCTGCTGTGATTGGGATGAGTGCATGAATGATATTGATAATTTGTTGTGTGCAGACAATCAGCGGTAGTTTACAGCAAGTGTTAAAAAGTATTTACTTTTAAGAATATATTTTCTTTCAATTAACCCCAAAATCAAATGTTTTTTCCTTAATTTCCACAATTTAATTCTGATTTAAAATTCAAGCCATGTCAAAATGAATGTTATGATTGAATTTATATTTTGGAAATTTGTTTACATCGGCACTGATTATTTCTGCCGATACTGATTATACCGATTGTTCCAATAATCAGCCCGATTTATGAGTATGGCCGATTAATCAGTACAGCTTTAATTCCTTCCATAATTATATATTTTTTTGTCGAGCTGTTTAGCTGACAGCAATGGTGAATACACACTTTTGTTTGTAATTTTAATTGCTTAAATTCACCACATGGTCTGAGATTCATCTTCCTTGGTATGTATGGTTTTGTGTGAAATGTTAAATTATTTTTTCATCTACTTTATTTCTAATGAACATAATTATATTTTTTTGATATTCTTTTTCATGCTTTTTTAATTAAAATTGGGGTTTAGTTTTAAAAAGTGTTCAGTTTCCAGGTTTTTTAATTGTGTCCTACAGATATTGCTGTCCTTTAAAACAGAACTTTAATTCAATGCAAAGAAACTAGTGAACATTTTTTTATAAAACTCCTGTAACATACATAACTACGCTGTAGTATAAATTTATATTATGTTAGATGACTAAACAGATACATTCATGATAACAATACTCAATTTTTATACCAGGAACACAACAGCAACTTCTATTACCGCTGTGGCGGACAGCTCTAAAAAACAAGAAAAAATTTATGTAACTAATTCTGGTTTTAAAATTTTGTTAAAAATGTGCTATAATGGGAGTCATCTGACAATAAATTGCAACAAAAGTTATGGGTGATGAGGGTTAGGAGCTTAGAAAAATAAGCCTTTTTGTTACAAGGTTCCCAAAATACTCATTTTGCAATCATAAATTCTCCATGCTGGAAATGGAGGGCCTCGTCATTTTGTTGTTGGAATCATCCCAGCATGGAGAGAGTCCATAACCTAGTTTCAGGTTGTTTTTTTTGGTTATTTTTGTAAATTGGATACTGCACTCACTTTGGCCAGGAAAGTAACTAGTTTCCATTTGTACATGTTGATGTAAATACATTTCTCAACCAATGCATGCAGTATACATGTACTCATGGGTTGATGGGGTTATCATGTTTAATCTCGTGCAGTCTCCACAGAAGTGGAAATATTCTGCACCATCTACCACACGAAATTAGAAAACCACTTGTCCATTCCTGTTAGATTTGAAAATAACCTCAGGCAATGCATGTCCGTCATATTCATAACTGTTTACAGGAAAAATAACTTATAGAGGCTTATGTTAACAATAGTGCCACTTTTAGGGAAGGCATCCATACTTCTGACAATCATTCTACATTATTTTGATGTGAAACACTGTACTGAGCACATTCTAAGTCTTTTCTTTGTTTTCGGAAAGGGACAAGGAATGTTCTGATTGATGCCACACTTTGCATTATCTTGCCAGTTAATGTTTTCTGGGTAGCAAATAAAAGTAATTCAGATTTATAACATTATTAAGTTTACATATATACTACACAGCATAAAAGAGATTATCATTGCCTAGTTTGTTTTCATTTTAAGTTTCACATACTTCTTAAATGAGGCTGGAAAAATTTAGGCATTGTTGTATAACTGAACAGGGCATATTTATTGTAAATGGTCCAGGGAGTTCACAGTCATGGAGCTACAATAACAGTATGTGTACATTTACCTTAGTGTCCTAGTTTCATTGTTGTTGTTAATGGTGTAACAATAAATCAAAATCATCATAGATATATGGGACAAGTCAAATGACCAAAGCATTGAACAGTTATGGTTTTCCGTAAATGAGTATAATGAATTGTTGTTTTATATTCTTTTTAACTGTTTGACAGTTTTGAAGCAAAATCTTCCAGCAAAAGTAAAATATGTGAATAATATCCATCATCACACACAAAAAATTTGCCAGTAAACCATTTGATGTTATGGTAAGTAAGAAACTTAAACATTACAATATTATTATGCAAAAATGTCATTTTTCATGAAAAAATATAGAAAACATGATCAGTTATTGGTCCTTAAATTTCAAACCATTCCCAACACTAGTTGTAATAGACCTAGCAGAAAAATTGGAAGCTCTCGGCACTCTTTTCTAGTTCCAGCAATCACTGACCTCAACATTTTACCTTATTAACATTTGATTTAAAAAGAAGCAGAATTATTTTAGACTGAAGCAATCCTGGTTCCATCCCAATATATGTGAGCCTGTAATTTTGAGGTATAATGCCCATATGTCAATCAGATTACAATGACCACCAAAGTCTGTCAGATCAGTTGATAACTAGGAAATGTCCTGTGTTTTTCATCTCTGAGAAAATAAATTGTGGTAGCAGATCCAGAGAAGTTCAGCAGATTGCTAAAATTTGTTTTTTTAGTCAAAATACACTTTCAGTAAAAATAAGATTTAATAAATAAAATTTAATAAATTCACATGGCCAACAATGTGTTCAAAGTGCCCTTACCCCTCCCCCCATTTAAAATGAATTCTATCCATATATCTGACCTTGAGCATCCTTGCAAAAAACTTTGTAAACTCATTTTATCCAAAATAGATAAGATCACCTCATTTGACATTTGACATCTAGTAAGGTGATCATAATACACATTTTGTTATTAAAATGCAAACATTGACCAAATGCTTCAAATGTAATATGGCATATTGAAGTTGATCCTCTGTATAATCAATTAAAAAAAAGTCAAAGCCACATTACTGTCATTTATTCGGTTTTTAAAGGAAATGGACACTTGTCAGTAAAATGCCTTTCAGTAATTTTTTTGCACTGACTTGGTGGATTGAAATCAAAGTGTGATCTGCTCTAAGTAATTTGTTTGGGAAAGCACAAGGTTGTTTAAAATGCTTTTAAGTAATCATACCAGATTTGTTTGAAATGTTTTGATGGGCAGATGATTTGGTCACTTAGCCCAGTATGGAAACAATGATAGAACTTGTGCACATGGGACAGTTATCAGAGACCACCCACTGTGGATGAATAAATGAATATAGATTACAGCATTCAAAATTCCTGGAGGGAATGAATGGCTTGACCAAGGTAGATAAAGTGATTAAACTACGAAAACAAGTGACCAAACCAAGTATTCTGTGATCATAATAGGACACAATCACCAGTCTGCTGGTTTTACTGCCAATAAAAATAACAGTTTTAACATGAAAATTGGTAAACATGAATGTAAGTGATTTCACAGGAATTAATTTGTTTTGGCACTCAGAAAAGGAAACTTTCAATTGTATCATTAGTTTCATGAAAAAAATGTTAGGAACTTCTTTTGTTTTACACTAAGAATAAAATTAAAAGGAAAAAAAGGTGGATTATATTTCTTTCAAAACTTTCATGGATTGTAAAAAGTGTATTTGCTCTGCCGCCATTTTCAAGGACACCATTCTGCATCCATTAAGCACCTATAGGTCCACTTGGCTACTAACCGATGGGCAAACCTGATAAAATTATGTACCTTTTAAAAAGAAAAATTGTGAAACAGGAACAAGACAAAGGAAGAGGAAAGTATGGATTACATTTAAGTGATAAACTACCACATTATGCTTTAAAATTGAAGACTGGAGCCAAACACTAGCCAAGTGCATCACTTTTTGTTAATTTGCTTGCTTGTGCTATTGTTTACGCATTAGTTTGAAGTTATAGTTTTTATATAGATGAAAGACAGGTAAATTTCTCCAGTGTGGCAATATAAATTGATTCACGTGAGCTTTAAGTTTTACCCTTCATCAGAATAGTTATTATGGCCCAGCCCAGATGATAAAGAGGCATAATGGTGTGCATGCACAATGCATGGTTTATGTAAATGAGAAAATTATACCACATGATCCCATATGTGTATTCCAATGGAACCAACAGTGTATTTCGTTCAGTCTCTGTCTTCATGGTACATAAATAAGGGTACATGAAAAGTTAATGTTAACAAAAAGGGAACAGAAATCATATCCTTGTTTTCTCCTAGTTGATATGGACTGCTCTTGTGGCATAACTGGTTAGAGTGTCCGCCTTGGATGCAGAGGTCGCAGGTTCAAGTCTGGCAGTGTCAACCAAAGACTTATAAAAATGGTACTACTACTAGCAGCTGCCATGCTTGGTGCTCAGTACTGAGAGCTTACTGTTAGGACTTGTTGACCTGGTGTCCGGATAATATGACTGGGTGGGAGACAATGCTACATATCTGTAGCATGATGTCTAGTGCTAGATATCGTTTAAAACTGCCACACTGTGGACATAATAGTGATATGACTGAAAAAACTGATAAAGCTGCATTACAAATCCAAATCACTCACTCCTAGTTTAAATGCCTTATATATTTGGCAGACATGAGGAATATGCTTTACTTGCATTCATTTTATTAAAATAAATACAGTTCATATCTTTTTAAGACTAAATATGCTAGTTCCTAATCATTCACATATTTAGCATTAAAGCTGCCAGCTGACATAAAAAGCAAATTATTTATGTACTGAGTACTGTAGGTTTTTACCCAACAGATGCTCCTCCACAATTAGATGCCTTTCCACATCGCAGGAAATGTTAAGCAGATCTTTTCACCCATCTTCAGGGCAGAAAATATGAGGCAAGACTAATTTTTAATAAATGTTTTTACTTTGCAGTAGAGCATGGTTTTACTATAGTGTAAAGGTACATCCAGCCACAAGACACCCTCTGTGTTTTTAATGACATCTGTAGTGTAAAGGTACATCCAGCCACAAGACGCCCTCTGTGTTTTTAATGACATCTGTAGTACAAAGGCACATCCAGCCACAAGACGCCCTCTGTGTTTTTAGTGACATCTGTAGTGCAAAGGCACATCCAGCCACAAGACACCCTCTGTTTTTTTAGTGACATCTGACATCTTTTTTTCTGGAATGTAATTGAATATCTCTTTGGCTGCATTTTGTATCAAAGACCTGTTGATGGATTTCACTATTTTGAACTGAAGCTGGAAAGTTTTCTTTTGCAGAGAGTTATCTACCATATGTATTAACTTATATGTCAAGTCAGACTGCAAACAACAATGATCCTGATCTGTTGAGGTATAATGCTTCTGCAGATCAGGGTCTATTTTGTTTATTCTACTGATTACTACTAACAAACTGCACAGGCCCAGATCTGCTGGTACATTACGTGATGGCAGGTATGGGTCTGCGCAGTTTACAGTTGGGACTGTCATATAAGCAAGTACATAGGGTACTTTCTGATATTTTGTTGGCAAAGAATTTTATTGCAATTAATATGCAAATATTGACACAGTTAAAGAGCTAGTTTTATTGCAGATCAGGTGACTTAGGAATGTTTAAGGATGTAAAAAATGTCTCCAGTCATCATTGTGAGGAATACCTTTATTTCCTCACATCATTTTGTATATACTATATACATTGTACATAACAGATAGAAGGCAGTAATTATTAGACATCATATGGCTTGATCCCTTTCTACCTGTTTAACCTTTCTGTCATCTCTAGCCATTGCTCAGTTTTTCTCTTTAAGACAGTAATGGTCTGAAAAAAATCAACTAGTCCTTGAATTTCATCAGATCCAGTAGCAGAGAGCTGCCTCTTGCATAGGTCACTCAGAATAGTTCAATAGCAAAAAGTGACCCACAGGAGGTTCTTGCAAGGATTCAGATCTGTTGCTGATGGAATCCATTGCATTGGCGAGGAAAGACTTGTCAGTTAGGTAAGAGTTCATAGCAGACTTTGTCTCATTCAGTGTTTGAGTAAATTATTTTCCACTGTTTCTGTCTTCCATTTAGGGGAGTAATAATAGTAAACTTATTGTACTGTTTCTTGAAATTTTGAAAGGTAGGGAACCTTTTTAGTTGCATCTGTTCCCAGTTCACACATAGTATAGTAACTAACCTTCGCTCAGTTCTCTCCTCAGTTTTCTTGGCAACTTCTCCTTGTTAATCCAAATATGACAGCCACCCCAACAAAATAACATCCTTCAATTTTATTCTTCATTTCTGCAGTTGATACTTAAATAGTTTCAAGGTCAGTTGACACTGTCAATTGCTTTCAAGACACCATCAGTATTGGCTAGCCATCAGCCGCAATCTAAAACATACCTGTACTCTTGCATTGTGACAGGTGTCAGTTGAGCCATCAGCAACATATTTAATACTCATACTCAGTGGCAGGTGTCTCCAAAGAGACAGAAGCTACAGTCTCTTGCTCAGTGACTGGTGTATCAGTAGAGGCAGAAGCTGCATGTCAAGAAATACAGCCTGTTGCTGAGACAGTGACTGGTGTATCAGTAGAGGCAGAAGCTGCATATCAAGAAATACAGCCTGTTGCTGAGACAGTGACTGGTGTATCAGTAGAGGCAGAAGCTGCATATCAAGAAATACAGCCTGTTGCTGAGACAGTGACTGGTGTATCAGTAGAGGCAGAAGCTGCATATCAAGAAATACAGCCTGTTGCTGAGACAGTGACTGGTGTATCAGTAGAGGCAGAAGCTGCATATCAAGAAATACAGCCTGTTGCTGAGACAGTGACTGGTGTATCAGTAGAGGCAGAAGCTGCATATCAAGAAATACAGCCTGTTGCTGAGACAGTGACTGGTGTATCAGTAGAGGCAGAAGCTGCATATCAAGAAATACAGCCTGTTGCTGAGACAGTGACTGGTGTATCAGTAGAGGCAGAAGCTGCATATCAAGAAATACAGCCTGTTGCTGAGACAGTGACTGGTGTATCAGTAGAGGCAGAAGCTGGCACAGATAAAAATCTATCATATTTTACATTTTCTTTTACTTCATTAATTTCACTTAATGCATTGTATGATACATTTTGCAACTGACTTAGTTTCTTTACATTGTACCGAAAACTACACTTGTTTTCTTGTAGATAACAAAGGTCTGAGAGCTCAGAAAGGCCTACATTATTCAGAGCAAAATTGTATGCTGTATTGAAAAGAGCAGACATTTGAGATTTAGATTTTTCATTCAGTTTTAATATAATCTCTAAAAAAGCTCTGTTAACCTGCTCCAGTTTATGGCTGGGTGTATATGCTAGTAGCTTTCATTTTTTTTCATGTACTTCGTGCTTCGTTGATTTTTTTATGCGAGTGTAGACTGTCTTCATGATATGTACCATCCGAACTACATCCAATAAAGAGAGCAGATGCTTTACTCGCATGATTCAGATATTCTTGACAATAGCAGCAAAACTTGTCACTGGCACATTTTCATGGTCAACCCATGGGTATTGCTTTTTTATGCTGGTGAAACTTTTGTATGTTCTTCCTTTTCTCCATTGCTTTGGTTTTCAAAACAGCAGATTGTGTTGAAACTGACAAGCATTGATATCTATATTTGTTTCCTTTCACTTTTCACCACTCTAATGTCACCTTGATATATTTCTTGTTCTTTCACTATCATCCTTATTTCTTTATTCTTCCTCAGTAGAGTCCTTTTTCTCCTGTGCTACGCTCCTTATGCTTTAAAACAAAGTCAGCTTGCTTTGCAGCATGCTCTATATTCAACTGGAACTTGTTCCGGCCTTTCTGGCAGTTACCTGACAAGTTTCTTGAATGCTGCCAGGTGTTCCTGTTTGTTCTAGACCGCCAGCAAAATAGGCAAAAGTAATCTGTATTAATTTAAGATGTTAAGAGTGGGTGATGTTGAATTTGTGGAATAGGGAACTCGGCACCTGAGGGTTCAAAATTGAGTGCTTATGATTAATTATCTTTCTCTCATTTCTGCATCAGAATAATTTGGTTAATGAGGGGTAAATTTGCAACACACTACAGTATACTAGTTTACAGTTTCACACTTTGCATAACCAGAATAATGATCCAGGTTGTTCAATAATGAGGCAGGGTTAACTTGTGAGTAAACAAAGACTGGTAACATACTTGAAAGCTCTAGCTGGAACTAGTCAGATAGTTTGAATTTGGTATATTGCAATAAACGTCCTTAAGGTCAAAGGCAAGATGCTATCAGTGTCATGTCATCAAGTGCATTTCATTTAGACCGGTTTATCCCTCATTCCTTTCTCACATGGGCAAACTATATGAAAAATGTAAGGCAATTAGAGAAATGAATTTCACTTTCAAACCTTGGGCAATATCCTTAGGAGGTGTTTTGCTTGTTGGGAAATGTCTTAGAAGTTGGATTTCAGGATTATAGTGCTTAATATTTTGTTTTTGGTTGTGGCCCTTTGACATTTTCTATGACATTTATTTTAATCCCATGATGACACTAAAGGAAATAAAGTTCCTGCTCACATTAAAGAATGTTGAAAGAATATTTACCAACAAATATGACATTAAAGTTTATATATCAACATTTGCCGGTAAATAATGCACACCATAATGCAAACAATGTCAACCCAGATCATCTGTAACACATAGTGCTGGCAGATGAGGCTGGTTTTGTGCAGTTGACTTGATCTCATCAGCTATAGAACCAGTAGCATAAAACCTTAAAATGTTGGTGCATTATGTATTTGCATTTTGCATATGATTGTACAATCATATATAGGTAAAGGCTGTAATTAAGGCTAATGATATTACCATATATATTCATGTGTAAGTTGAGTCCAACTGCCAGCAACATAGACCCTGATCTGCCATTGCATAATTCACCAGCAGATCAGGGTCATTGTTCTTCTTTATTCTACTGATTACTCCTAACAAAAGAACACAGATCCAGATCTACCACCACATTATATAATGGGAAATCTGGGTCTGTGCAATTTGTAGTCAGATTCAACTTATTAGTGAGTATTTATAGTAGCTTGTATGTAAATATATTCTAATTTTATGTCATCTCTAAATTCTTTGATAGGTAGTTTGCCTGTATGACAGCTTGGAACATCTCACTGTGACAGCAAAATCTGGCATTTACGTTCTTGTACATAATATTAATGGAGACATCTGCATTCATTTTAGAGTGTGAACTTTTTAACCAGAAGCAAAAGCAAAGCTTTCGAGTCTATATTCTTGCCATTTTTCTCAGGTAAATACTTGACAATAATTAAAAACCGTATTCAGTCATTGTCAGAATATAATTAACCCTGCATAATTAAACTGAACAAAAACCTTTTTTTTACATATTCAGTGCCTTAAACTAGGGATTTCAGTTGTTTTTGGCTAGGGGTGAAAAACAGATAAAATGCTTAATGAGATGGGTCGCATGAGCAACAACTGGTTCTTATCACTAAACTTGCATATTAATTAAAATGCATATTTTCAAAAGGACTGTCTACATGGCCATGGGCTGCACAATGTGGAGGATGGGGTTGCATTTGGTGCAGCTGTGGGCTATGGGTTGGACACACTTACCTTTTACAGTGGTCCCCCTCTTATACGGCCACCCCTTCTGCACGGGAAAGTGGCCTTATAAGACGGGTGGCCTTTCCAGAGGGGGACAAAATTTTTTGTGAGAAGTATATGTAGGGTAACATGGTCATATTCCGATCAGTAGGTGTAATGGAACAAATTTTTCTGTCGATTTCTGTAGAACATTTAGTTGGACACGTGTACGATTAATTAGATTTATGGAGTTCTGCACGTGTTTAAATTGCCATAATGCACGGATTGGTATAGTCTCTGTCACAAGTTTAGTGATTTTTGATTAAGGCTACGTTTGTTTAAACTGACCAGGAAAGGGGTCAATTTCTGATCTGTATGGAAAACTGTCATTTCTGAAAGTTACCAGGAATCAGTTGGGTAATCAAGGTTTGTCAGATGAACTGCATTGTTTCAGGAAGTTCAGGCGGGAACTATATTTCATCCAGATTGGTCACGCTATGAAGGGGGCGTGGTTTCACATGAAAACTCTCAGTTTAAATGTGCAAATTGCAAATTTGAAAATCAGTCTATGCTTTTTTCTGCAAGAGAACAAATGTAAATAGACTCCGAGTGGGTTAAGAAGTAAACTCACTCGTAGAAATCATCCAGGGGAAGCAATTGTCTGGAAAAATTGACAGACACATTCTGGAAGTGAGAGCTTGGGAAAACAAGGTATTTGCAACAATCTTATGTAATTCATTGATACTACTATGATGATTTGTTTGATTTATTTGCATGGATTTATTTGTTTAAGTTCGTAGATTTAATTTCTTGATATGGTATACCTGTGTTGAGTTTGTTTATCCGAGTCCGTACAATGATATTTTTCTTTATATAAACATTGATGACTTGTTTGAACGTATAGTCTCGTTTATTATAGGAAATTATGTATATAGAATTTCATGCCTTATTTTAGTTGAGATGCGAGAATCTGTGTGAATTCTCTGACCTATATATGAGTTCACAAATGATAACCACTTGATTGTTGCTATAAATACAGTAATGCAAGGAATTTCATTCATTTGTGTAATTGAGACTAGTCTGGAACTTATGTCTCGGTGGGATGTTGAAATAGCCATTACTTGACCATTAATTTTGTGAAACTAGGTTGTTACGGTCTGTCATGGCCAGTTAGACTAGGTAGCCTTAGGATCTGTTTGAAGTAGGGTAGAATTTATCTGATGTAATGAGGGGGGAAGGTATTGATCTATTCCCCCAGTATAATGTGACGGAAGATTTAGGTTGCTTATTTTTGTTATTTTGGAAGGGCGAGATAGCTCTACGTATTACGTATTATGAACCCAAAGTGGACACATAGTTGGAAGGGGCAAAAGAGGCAAGGCACCTGTGAATTTGGGAAAAGAAAGTCAAAAGTGAAGAAGGCCCAGACTTACCGGCACAAGGAAGTCAAAAGGGATAGTCACTGTGGAATTTGGACTGAATCAAGACCATCAGGTTATGAAACTGTACAAGGCATTTTTTTCAATATATTTCACTTGATCTAATGATGATTTAAATTCTATCATTTAACAAATCGGCTATTGGTATCATCATTTCTTGTATTTGAAAATTCGTTGAAGAAGTTAAGTCAAAAGGAAAGAAGTGTATCTTTCAATTGTAATGTATTATTACTTTTGTTTAGGAACTTTATTGTTAGGAATTTTGATTAAATTTTGTCTTAATTTGTAACAGGGGCTCGTGTTATTCTGTTCTATATACCTGCTCAGCTCTTTATCTATTCCACCTGTAAATTTCTCAATTTCTATTGACATCTACTTGTCCGGGGCAAATTACACCGTCGGTGATCACCTCTAGATAATGATAACCAAAACCCATAACACCCACCCCAACAAAGCTGGGAGGGGAGTTCTGACAGTAGGGTAATTCCAACCGTGGACGTACCTCCCGCTGTGTACAACAAAGATAAGCAAATAGCTTGCTGTGTTCTTTGTTTTTATTTGTGCACATGCGTATGCAAATTAGTAAAGATGTTTCCAGGAGGGTATTGCATGAGAAAATGACATAATAGCCTCAGAATTCTCTCTTCCGTGGGAGTGCAGAAGCGGTATTCATACATTTTTGTTTTTGTTTGTTCAGGACCCTAGTCAGGTATCAATCATCCAAGATTTGTATAGCTTTTAATAACATAATAATTATGCTATCGTAGCTTTAAAATAATGCTTTGTCTCTCTAAAAAAAAGTAAAAATTGCACCAGTTTTATGACAAATAACAATAGTATGCAATGTTCTGCATAGTGGTCAGATTTATCCCAGGTTATTTTTCGTAAGAGGGCAATTCCGACCAAGAACACAAGCTTGAAGAAAATGTAGAATTTTGATTAGTTTGTATTGAACTTTGAAGAAAGAAAAAAACAGGAATAAATACTTAATTAAAAACAAATAAATAAAATATTGAAGGTATAGATCTAAATAAAAATAAAATGTTAATTCTCTCCACAGTTATCTCTATAACAACATCCACAATTATTTATGTAGCAATATCGCTTTCTATCTGCTATCTCTCTGTCTGAAAAAAATAAAAACAATTAAAAGCTTATAAATCTGTCAAAATAAACAAAATCTTTGTATTTTACAGATGAAACTTGTATATGTACGGTCCATATACGGTGGTCGGAATTACACATATCAGAGGTCGGAATAAGCCACGACATGGTTGGATTTACCTCTGCTTATATAGTCATAATAAAATCATTTTTTCAGTAAGAAGAACTCAAATTATATTATTTTTGAATAATGAAACTTGCTGCAAGAAGCCCGATAGACTGCTTCCCGTATTGTAGTTAGGGACACAGTAGTCGGCTTCAATATTGAAGTTGTCGATCTCGTGTCAACGCCCTCAGTGGTCGGAATATGACCAGATTACCCTAATGTACTTAGTAAGAAAGCTACATTCTTCAAAGCATTTAATATCTTCATTTAATATCTTCGTTTAAAAGTAACATTAATTATTAAAGGGTTCTTCTTGTTATAACAATAGACTTATTTCAACTGAATATGCATTAATAGTTCTTATTCTTGGCGTAAGCGTGATATGCGAGCGGGTGTTTTTGTCATGCACATTGCAAAACCATTCAAAAACATCATTTAAATCTTGTTACATACATAACTCTCTTTCCATTTGCTCCATTTTCCCACTGCTGCTGAATAACCTCCTTATCAGTTACGATGTTTTTTCGAGTCTTTTCAACATAAAATTGTTTTATTTGAGTCTTTTCTACCTAAAATTGTTTGGCAAGTCCGCCCTTCCCACCTCACCCGATGTCGTCGAGTAGAATAACCGACTGCTTTTTCTAAAATAATCATCTCCGTTTACATGATGACATGTTAATATTTGGTAATAATTTATTCGGATGTTGCTAACTGTATGCAATTTAATATGCAGATGAAACTTTTGTAGAGCGGACGAAATGCCTTCTTTGTAAAGGAAGCGATAAATGTGTTGTCACGTGATTTTTTGGTCTTTGTCTGGTACCCTGTTTAGTTCAAGGTTAATTTCTCTGTGTGTGTGTCTGCACAAAATCTATTTTTAGCCTATGCTGACTCTGTTATGATCTTAACAATTATGTCCAGTTATAATCATTAATGTTGCCAATTACAAGACTGATAAAACAATTTTTCTGCATTTAAACAAAATGACATGTGTTTTTAAAGGCAGTGATCATGTCACATGATTCATTGTCGCAGTCTGGTACCATGTTGTTTCTAGATTTCTTTACACTAAGTGAGAGAAGCCAAAACGGCTTCGATATGTACGCAGATTTGACCTGAACAATAGCACCTCGCAGCTGTTAGGATTTGTAATCTTGACAGTTATTGTCAGTAGTAATAGCCACTAATTATGAAAGTGAACAAGCTCAACATGTAACTAAGGGAAGCCATAAAGGCTATCAAACCATTTTCCCGCTGACTTGTGTATTGTACATCAATACCGCCACTTCTCAGCTGTTACTACTGTTCAATAATTGTAATCTTAACAATTATCAGAGTGACTAAACCGGACATCTCATGATAACACAGCAGTAAGGCTAATCGGATTACATGAACTTACCTTTTTGTATGGATCAAAATTTGAGTTCTCGGCTTTATGGAATAAATGTAGCTTCTTGTGAAGCGTAAATGATATAATATTAACCTTAGTGGTATATGTACTTTAGTCAACACCTCTTTCAGTAACGCGGCCAATGTGGGTATGTGAGAAAGCTTGCCAGTAGCTTCTCGTGGGTCGGTGGTTCTTTCCGGGGTTTTCCCGGGTTCTTCCTCCACCATTAATACTGGCCGCCATGTATAGCCTATCATGTGCTGAAAAATGGCATTCAACCCTACAACAACAACAACAAAATCTTTCAGTAACGAAAACCTGACATCAGGAAACAGAAATTGGATTACTTAACACATGTTATGAATAAAATACTGGTTCTGGATACATATTACAGTATAAAATGAGGCTGCTTGTGAGGGGTAAATTTTATATTTTTGTACTAATATGCTGGCCGCTGGTCGCGTTAGCGGGGTGGCCTTTCGTGAGGGGTACTTTTGAACACAAACTCGTCGGTGCCGACAGATTCTGGCTGTAAGGAGCGGGTGGCCGCTGGTCAGGGGGGCCATTCAAGAGAGTGACCACTGTACTGTTAAATGAAATAGATGTAAAATATTTTATGGATATAAAATGTATGTAAACCTTGTATGAACATCTCTCTAATTTGCATATGGTTTAAATGGTATGGCCTAGAACAAGCTTGTGTATGACAAAAAATATTTTAAAGTGGTGTTTTTGAATTTGTGATATTTGAACAGCATAAAATTACAGGCCTGAATTGACCTGGAACTGACTGAATCATATCAAAATATGTACTGACGTTTGTTTGCTTGATAATTTGTGAATTAAATTTACAAAACAAATCCAATCTCAAGATTTTGCTAAAATCAGTGTGTCAGTTTTTGTGGAATTATGATTATTCAGTATGCAATGCACATGGTCAGTTAAATATTCCAAGGCAATTTTTTTATGCTTTATCAGCACTTTTGACACATTATTGGCCGTCATGCTAAGGAAATTTGAGCTAAGTGCCTTTCTCAAGAACACTCCTAGGCATCTGTTCTTGGCTTGCCTTGGCAGTTGTTAAATCTCTGACTCTTGATCACAATTTATGCGACCAACTGAGCTAATATGGCTTCCTCCAAGAGAAACGGACCACACAATTTTCTGTTTTTACAGAGTCAAACAAAAGAATATCCAATATAAATTACAGCATAAATCAGTTTTAAAAAGTCATATGAAACAAAGGTTCTGCCAAAAACTTTGTCTTATCTCTTTTTTTTGGCCTAAGCCTGCTACTTAAGCTTAAATTAATAACTGAACATTTGAATCAGGAATTTTTCTCAAATATTCATATACATGTATGTATTGTAAGGTTCTATTTCATCTGATGTAGCTTAGTTGCTTATAACATTAATTGATGTTGCCATTGGTGTTCACATCAGCCTTGTTAAATTTTATATTTTACTCTGAAAAGGTGAGTCTATCAAATTATACTGTCCAATTTTAACTCTAATAATTATGGAACAGGAGAACTTGTGGGATGGTCTGTCATTTTTTAAAGCTGTTATGTTATCGCCCATTCATTAGCATGAGTTTGTTATTGTTACTCCTAAACTAATTGGAGGATTGCCACAACATCTAGTCATCCTGTGGTCTAGTTGATCTTGAATAAAAATGGTGACATTTAGGTATCTAGTATGGCTGCCACACTGGCCATTCTTGAAAATTTTGTTATTGCAACTCCTCCTCATTAGTGGATGGTCATATGGGGTTTTTACTATAGACTACTTATGATATCTGGTTGGTCCTGAATGAAAATGTTGCCATTCAGGCAGCCATTATGGCTTCGACTGCAGCCATTTTGAATATCTTGTGATTGATACCCCTCATTAATGGATGGTCATATGAGGCTTTTACCATATACATCTTATGATATCTGGTTGGTCCTGAATGAAAATGTTTACCAATCAGGCAGCCAGTAAGGCTTCCACTACAGCCATTTTAAAAATCTTGT